>PVKS010002311.1:0-120486 GCA_004027875.1 Aplodontia rufa
ATTTACATACTAAATAAAATCTTTATTGGAGCTTTTCCCCATATCAATATCATCCAACATGCAGCATTTACTGAATTAAAATGCTGTTCTTTAAATTTTTTAAAGTACATTTAGAAGGCACTGAATCCTAATATGAATGATGAATACTCTTGTACAGCATGCTTTTTCAGAGTACAATAATCTACATTATTTCACTTCGTCTTCAAGTTTAAGAAAAGTGCCTTGCCGCTGGAGTGGTGGCTAGGTGGTTATGGTGCTTGCCTTGCATGCAGAGGGACACAGGTTTGAACTCCAGCTCCATGTACATAGCAAAGTGTCAGAGCAATGAAAGACAAATGAAAAACTAAATAAAATTGATTCTCTCTTTCTTTTTCTCTCACCGAACCTCTCCCTTTAAAAACAGAAAAAGGAAGAGAGGAAGAAAGAAAAGTGCCTTGGTATATCAAATATGCCAATTATCCCAATAACTAGAGAATCCTGTTACCATGGTCAATGGTACATACACTGTACTTATTTGGAGTGTTTATTCCCCTACTAATCTCCCTTTTTAAATAATTCTTGCTGATCATTAATGCTTAAGGATTATTCAAAGATCTGTTGATTTCTGAAAATTACTATGTGTTGGTCTCAATTCCTTTAAAAATTTTATAGAAGAATCAAGATTGAGTAATGTGAGGGAAACTAAGTTTTAAGACCAAAGGCATAGCATATTGTCATTTTATATGCATTTATGATTGCATGACAACTCATCTCCTTAGTAAAATTTTTTTAAATTCAAAGAATTATGTTGAGGGGCTGGAGTGATGGCTCAGTGGTTATGACACTTGCCTAACATGCACAAGGACATGAGTTTGAACCCCAGCACCACATACACGATGAAGTATCAGAACAACAAAAGCTACATGAAAAGCTGAATATAATTGATTCTCATTGTGTCTCTCTCTCTCTCTTAAGCAACCAAACAAAAAAATAATTACTTTGAGAGGTTATACTTTTAAAGACAATATGACAATGAAACTAGATACTCTTTTCCTTTGGTCACAATTCTGAACCCTACAGATTTCTACAAAAATATCAGTCCTATGCACAATAGGACTGTGTGTAACATTCCTATAATAACACTGTGTGCTGAGCTCCTCCACAAGTTTCAAAATACCAAATAATATTTCGGAGTTGAAGTGAAGTCTCTCTTCCCAGAATAGTAATTGGATTGGAATTTCATGACATGGTAGATGAGGCCTTCCACAGTGGAGGCTGTAAGCAATATATAATTCAGGTTCATTGGGCTATAGCCAGAGAGTACTGTGATAGAGTACCAAGAGACATTGGAAATACCTGCATTTTTTCCTGCCCTGTAATATGTTTCAATAACACTGTTCTAGTTTTTCCTATGAATCACCATCATATGCCATAGTCTTTTAAGGTGAGTCTACCCTCGGGAGGGCATTTTACAATTCTTTCCCAAATTCAACCTCATCATTTAGGGTCTACTTTACAGATATTCAAAAAGTTTTTTACACTTTTTTCCCCTTTTTTCTGGTCTGGTATCTGCATATGACAGAAAATATTTGCCTATAACTTTAATTATATCTGCAAAAGTAGGAGCACCACCAGAGAGTCTGACATTTCATTCCACATGATGTTCTTCAGTTGTATACATTTACCAGGAAATGTCAAATGACATAATTTCATTCTTGTTTATGGCTGAGTAAAACTCTTCGTGTGTGTGTGTGTGTGTGTGTGTGTGTGTGTGTGTGTGATTCTCTGTATCTGTTTGTTAACAGGCACCTTGGTTGGTTCCATAGCTTAACCACTGTGAATTGTGTTGATACAAACATTGATGGGACTGCATCCCTATAGTAAGCTGATTTTACATCTTTTGAATGAATCAAGGAGAGGGATAGCTGGGTCATATGGTAGCTGCTTTCCTAGTTTTTTAGTTCTTTGAGGATTCTCAATGAATTTTTGAAACATTAGAAAAAATAGATAAAAATGTCAATGGGTAGTTTAAACTTTAGAAGTAGAGGAAAATGAAATGAAGATTATTAAGTTTTACATGAAGACATTGAGGGAATATTGTTGCTATTTCTCAAGGAAATGAAACAAAGATTCAAGAAAAAGAGGGAAATTTCAAATTAAAATAATTTATTTTATTAAATTGCTAATTGATCCAAACCAAATGTAATATGCAGGGTACTCAAAGACTAATGCGAATTTACAGTGTGGAGCATGGAAACTGGAAACAAAATTAATTACTAAAGTGTGAATACATATGGTCTATCTTTCACAAGTGGAATGCAAAGGTGTTTTTAAAAAATTATACACACACACACACATACACACACACATACAAATATAGTGAAAAGTGAAGTACCAGAACAGAGGCATTAAGTGGACTCTTAGATTTCAGATAGTAGAAAGCTCAAATGAAGGCAGAAGATGCTAGTTCAGAAAACACCGAAAGAAATTATATCTGCAAAAGTAGGAGCACCACCAGAGAGTGCCACGCTGAGTGAGTCCAGGGATGCAAGATGGAGCGATGAACTTGGAAACCTGTCTTGTCAAGGTGAGTGATGGAGGAAATAAATTGGAACAGCTAGGCCATTTGAGTTTCTCTCATTTATGCTCAGAACCACGAGTTCCAGCACTCAATCTTAGGCTGGAGAAGTGGCAGCCCTGGGAATGAAAAGGCAGAGAAATGTTCTTGTTCTAAGGAGGAGGGAACATCTCATCCCCAGAAGCAACACGTCTGGCTCATACATGTGGGCAGTACATTCTGTCCATTTGATACATCAGGGAACAGATGAGGCAAATTGGGACTGGAATATGATAGCCAAATGATAAAAATAGTAAATTTTAAAAATCACCAAAAATTATAGAAAAATTTCACAATGAGAGTGAGCCAACAAATTAAGCCAAAAGAATTAAATAGAAGCAAGACATCAAATATCAGATTTTTCAACAAACATAATAAAAATCTTCAGAGAGTTTTCTGTGGATATGGAATGTGTATAAAGAGTCAATGAATGAACTTGGAGATTAAGTTATATTTTCAAAATTATTTAAATTTTCATTATGAATATGATATTGTAAAAATTTGAAGATACTTCCTCTTTTAGTGGAGAAAATTAGTAACTCACATTATAAAGTAACTGCCTGTACTACATAGCTTCTAAGTGATCTTTTTAATTTTTTTTTTCTTTTTTCTTTTTATACTGGGGATTGAATCATGGAGTATCTAACCACTGAGTCACATTCCCAGCCCTTTTTTAATTTTTTAAATTTTGAGACAGGGTCTCACTAAATTGCATGGAGCCTTGCTGAATTGCTGAGGCTGACTTTGAACTTGTGATCTTCCTGCCTCAGACAATGGAGTCACTGAGATTACAAGGGTGTACCACCACACTCAGCCTAAGTGACTTCTTTTGTTTCAGCGAAGGGCATGCCTAAGTATTTTCAAAATAATTTTAATTATATAAGACAAAAAATGTTCCTCCTTTGCAATTTAATATCAAGACAATGTATTTTTTGAATTTAAGAAACTTTAAGACTTAGTTAAAACAAGCAAAATTTTGCAGTTCATTTTCATGTGAATATTTCCCAAAGGGAAAACAAGGAAATTTTAAGTTGTATATTGACACATTTTGTTTTTACTGATCTGGTATATACCATTCACATTTCAGTTTGCATTCCTGATAGTGACTTCTCTCTTGAAAAGCTATTGAGGTTTCCTTCAGGAGAGTCACCATGTTTCATTTGTGCTTTGTTCATAGAATAGGTGCATAGGACTAAACCACATAATAAACAGATATTCAAACAATGTTTTAGGAAATAATGGAAGAGGGATTGCTCAAATGCTTGTGTAAAATATTTCCTTCAGTGTGTGAAATGGGGCATGTTCTAGAAATGAGTTTTAAAGACAGCAGTCAGCTGGGGGGCTAGAGGTGTGGCTCATTGGTACTGTTCTTGCCTAGGATGCTTGCAGTTGTGGGTTCAGTCCCCACCACCATGAAAAAAGAAGGCTTGCTATGCAAAATTATTCACTGAAGTCACTTAAAAAGATAGTGTTATAATCAACCCAATTATTAAATTAGCTCCAACAGGAAAGTATTCTCAGTGCCGACTACTTCAACCTTTTTAAGGTCTATAGGGAAAAAAATTAGCAGTTTCTTGTACTCTATTCATTTTTGTTTGATTTCTTACAATATATGAAGTTCAAGGAGGGATTGTTCTTTGAAATTGTTAAGAGATTGCCTGACACCTAGTGGGCTCTCACTATATGCTTGTTAAAGTACATACAAAGATAAGAAATTTAGGCCAGCATTGCCGGAGTATATGAAGCACCTTATACCACCTAAAACTCCAGCTAAGACAGGTAGGAGAGGTGGTATCATAGAGATATGCTAAGAACAGTCCCCTAGAGGCTAATAAAGCTTCCTGAATGTTTAAAACTCAGAGATTCAGTAGGAAACTGTTATCCAAATATGCACATACCTTTTAAGAAGAGGATAACTTAATAAAAGATACTGATAGCATTATGAAAATAACCACATTATAAACTGTAATGTATTTATATAATTTAAGGAAATTTTAAAAGAAAATGTGAGGTTTTCCTATGAGTAAATGTTTTATATTCCATAAACCATTATTGAGTTGACAATTCATTTTTTATTATTAGAGGGGTTGGTAAAGGAAGAAATGAATAAAGAAATGTGTATTTCTCCTGGATTAGATTAGGTCAAATGAACTAGTTCAATAAAGGTTTCAACATACTATTTTAAATGAAAAAACCCTTTTGACCTAAAAGAAACACTCTTACTTTTATTGCTTCTTTTAAACTGATTATTACAAATTAACCTATCTGTGTATTTTTATTATTTACAGCATAATAAATTTTTAACTAAAGTTATTGAGGACTTTTTCTTTTTTGGATTTTCTATGTCAACATTATTCAAATTTAGGTACTTTATGGAAGATACCTCATATTTTTATTCTTTTTTTTAATTTTATTCAGAAATTTATTTGTTGAACAATCAAACAAGCTTCTAATGAAATAATATGATATATATATAAATTCTGAAAACTAGATTTATCCCCAAGAGCCCCCCAAGTTGCCCAGCCTTATCCCTCCCACCCCTCCTTCCCAATACATCTCTGCAAATGCCTTAGGTTGTACGACATTACACCTTATCCGTATTTAAAGCATGATAGTAGACCTCCTTTCTCAATGACCAGGGTCTAGCTCCAGCCTCCACAGATGAGTGAAGACATTCAACCTTTGGTTCTCTGGGTTATGCTTATTTTACTCAGCATAATTTCTTCCATAGCCATATGTTTATCTTCAAAGGCTGCAGTATCATTATTTCTAACTGCTGAGTAAAACTCCATGGTATATATGTACCACAATTTTCGGATCCATTCATCCAGGGAGGAACATCTGGATTGTTTCCACAATTTAGCTATTGTAAATTGAGCTGCTATGAACATCGATTTCACTGTGTCACTGTAATGTGCTGATTCTAAATCTGCTGGAAAAATACCCAGTAGTGGAAAAGCAGGATCATATGGTGGGCTCATCCCTAGTTTTTTGAGGATTCTCCGCACTGCTTTCCAGAGAGGCTGTATCAGTCAGCAGTGTGCTAGTGTGTTTATCTCTCCACAAACTTCCAAGCATCTATTATTGTTTATTTTCTTCATTTTTTGCCAATCTGACTGGTGTGAGGTGACATCTTAATGTGGTTTTCATTTGCGTTTCTCTGGTTAATAGTGATTTAGAGCACTTTCTCATGTGTTCATTGGCTTGATCAATGTCCTCTTAGAGAAGTTTGTAGTTAGCTCTTTGGCCCATTTATTGATTGGGTTGTTTATGTTTTTGTAGTTGAGATTTTTGAGGATTTTGTAAATTCTGGATATGAATCAAATCAAAATGGATCAAGGAGCTAGGAATTAAACCAGCTACCTTGCAACTGATGGAAGAAAAATTAGGTCCAACACTTCAGCATTTGAGAGTATGCAAAGACTTTCTCAACATGTCTCTTAAAGTGAAGTAAGTAAAGTCAAAAATCAGTGAATGGGATGCCATAAAGTTAAAAAGCTTTTGCACTACCAAGGAAATAATCAAAAGAGTCTGTAGGTTTCCTACAGAATTATAGAGAATCATGAGCTGTGATTCATACATTTATTTTTGATGTGAGGTCTCATACAGATGCAAACAGAACTGTGAAAGTGACTCCAAGGGAGAGGAGAGACCTTGAGTTTGCCACAGGAATGTAGACCAGACATATAAACTGCCTGGATACCTGTGTGATCCTGAAAGAATATAACCTACTCATGATATCATGCAAAGCTGCAAAAACAGATGAAATTTCAGAGCCTGAGAAGTGAATAAAGAAATCAGATTTTATGTCAAAATTATTTCCTTTCAAAATAATCCAAAATTCTTGTGCTTTATAGTTCAATTTGAGTATAACTAAATTTTTGAACTCATACTTGGTGTTTTGCTATAATATTTTAAATTATAAAAATGTAACTATATAAAGATATTAGAAAGTCACTTGCTTTTCCAATATTAAAGATGTCAAGAAAAGGGAAATTAAAAAGGCTGGTTGGTTTGTCTATTTCAAAATGAGAGAAAATAAAGCTTTTCAGAAAGGTCTGGATTATCATTGTACTATATACTGATTATTTTTTCTCCTTTAATTCCTAATATTGTCAAGTTACATGTATTGATGCCATTTTTTATTAGAAGTATATAGAGATACAATTGAGGGGGAAACATTATCAAACCAACAGTAATCAATGTATATAAACTTTGTTATCCAGGGGTAATGCCATAACATGGATGAACATCTTCTGTTTCACCTGTTGCAGTTTCTCCCAGAAGAACTCATGCGTAAAATGGGTATCTCGTGGAGGAATGACATCGGCTTCTGAGATGGTTCCCCCCTGTTCCCAACTCCAGTCTCCTATGAGTTCTTCATATACCCTCCCCCCTCCCCATCTCCCTCCCTACACCTCCAAGTATCCTAGGGAGCCATCCCCCTATGACTCTGAGAGTCATACAATTTGAAGTATTGTTAGGTTAGCCATCTACTCTACTGCTTCCCATTTTTAACCTGTCTAACCATATGAATGTGCATGCATAATAATGATATACATATTTTAGAGTCAACACTAAATCAAGTCAATCAGAAAGAGATATGATTGACCCCATGGGTAGCAGCATTTTATAAAGACAATTGTATTTAATAGGACAGAAACTGAAAGAGGTCCACCTCATTATTTCATCCTCAATCTGGATATTGAAGAGGATTCATAAAACTGTCATAATATTTTATAATCTTGGCCAGTCATATGCACACTATTCTTACTAATAAAATGAGAGGACAAATTTTTATGTACAGCAATAACTTCTTGCCTTGCTTAGTGCTGGGTAGCGGGAACTTGGTTAGCTGTCAAGTGCACAATCCTGGGTCATACATGGTTTACGGTGCAGTGAAACAGCATTAACAGAGCATGTCCTTAAAAATCACAGGGAATTACAGCTAAGTGACCAGGAAAACTCACACAATCTGGTTTCCAAAACAAGGTGCTAGTCTATCTAAAACTTGCAGAAGGAGTTAGGTGTTGTGAGTGGATAAATGTGGAAAGATATTTCAGGCAGCAGGGACGACACTTGAAAAGGAAGTAGGCAAGAAACAGTGAAAACAGTGACTTTTTTTCCATCAAAGATTCTTACTTTAGGAATCAACATATTGATCATTGGTTCATGTCTTGTGGGACTAAAACTAAACTGATTCACTCCCTCTCAGTATCTTTCTACCATCCAATCATTCAGAATAAACCATAGCAAGCCATACAGGACTGTCACATGGGCTCTCTCTTCTGGACATCTGCTTTTAGTAGGAGGTGGAACGGCACATGGGTGACCCATTCTTAGTATGGAGTGAGACACCCAGGTGTTTGGACACCAGCTCTGTTCCTCTGCCTCTCCAGCTTTTCACACAATATCAGTTAATCATCCTGAATCTTTTTCATCAGCTCCGTTGTGATGGTTCATTACATGGGTCAACTTGGCTAGCTGTGTGATACCTAGTTATTAGGTTAAACCTCAGATGTTGTCATGAAAATGTTGCCTGGATATCTCTTGGGGCATGGTTTGGGGGACAAAATATATAGAATAGTAAACAGAATAAATAGAGAAAATATTCCATCATATTCCATTGGTTATTTTTTTCTGTAGAAAATTCACTTATACATACATGTACTTTATAGGGTTGAATAAATCATAAAAACAATTCATGAAGAGTTTTCACCATGGTATGACATTAAATATATTGAGATAATAATGTTTTTGATTTATTATTAGTATTATTGGAGTACCTTTGTTTTGTAGACTGGGTGGGTACAACAGTCCATTAAGAGATTCTCTGGACTGCAGTCACTTCCCAATAAGCATTCACATACATGACCTTCTTATGAAATAAAGCCCTCAAATAGTCAGAATGCCACTAACACTACGAGTGACTACTGAAATTTGAGTGGAATTAGGCAGCCTGTTCATCACATAAATTAGGTGCTTTATTAAAACCTATAAAATGAATTCAAGATATATATATGTATACATATACATAAATATATATATATACCAATATTTTAAATGCAAGAACCAAAGCCACATTGCTATTAAATAATTTGTGCAAAGCCTAATAGTTATTACTCGAGCTAAGTTGTGCCACACTTATTTCATTCACCTACTCTTCAATGCACTGTCAAACACAGCGTTTAAGCATTGCTCTTCAGCTGTGTTATCTGATCTACAATCTTTACTTTCCTTTTTCTCAAACAGTGTAAATCTTCCTGTATTTGCTTGAACAATTTATATCCTTTCTCATTCGTCTTTGTGCGTGTGTGTGTGATCCTTCCTCTCATAATATTATTTCTCCTTCCAGGTAATCCGGCAAACTGTTCCAAGAAATGTAAGAACCTGCTGCAAAACCACCTTCTCCTGAGAAGCCCAGCGCCTGGACAGCCTGTCCTCTCCCTCTGCATTCCTGAAGCAGGACATGCACCTGTGTGTAACAGCATGGATTATAGTCTCTCTTTGCCTCTTCCTTCTGAATCTATATTAAACAATGTCAAATTAAGGACATGTCCTGTTTACCATTTTACTCAATTGTCTGAATAGCTGAAACAAAAATATATGATTGAAGAATGCATGAATACAATGGAAAAAGACAGTGTCAATTTTTTATTTTTAAAATTCCAGCAGTACAATTTTTAAAAAAATGAAATAAATTTTTTTGTAGTATGTAAGCTAGAAATTTGATAGTAAATTATAGGTTAAGCAAAATAATATAAAAAGAGATACATTGATTGGGTTAAATATAGCCCAGAAGAGCTTTATATTTTCCTTAAAAAATAAAAAAAAATCTGTTTTATATCTTAAATTCAATAGACATTTTAGAACCTTTGAAATATACTGCATAATTATACAAATTTACACTTAGCTTTATATCTCTAACTTAGAGTCAAAAAAGGAAGAAAAATGAAAATTTCTGACCTTGGGCAAAAATAAGTATCCCATTAATTACCATGACTCAATTATATTATATAAGTATGAAATTTTGATACTAATGAACTGCTGTATGTATTCATAATTATTCCAAAAAATGGAAATGGATTTGTGCAAAAGTAGGGACCCCGTTACATTTATAGAAGGAAATATGAAATTCAGGTTATTAACAGGGAGAGTATCAGCATGTAAAATCTGAGAATGTTGCTTATTTATCCATATGGTACAAATTAAAATCTTTTATATGAAGAAATAGGATTTTTTTTGCATGAATTGAAATAGCAGTTTGAGATTTGAAGGCAAATAAACTGCTAATTTTTTGTTAGCTCTCACTGGTCAAAACAAGAATTTGTGAAATACTGATGAAAGGAAGCTTCATGGAGTACTTACAGGAGAATGTTCCTTTTTCCTGTGTTACTAGAGATTCTTTGTCCTAGTCTCTCACCTTTAGTTTCTGTGTCACTATTTTGTAATCTGTGAAATGGGAATGAGAATAATTTATACTTCCAGAGTTGACATGAGTATCATATATGTCAATACAATGAAAGTACTTTGAAAATACATTACTATGACTAATCTTATTAACATTGCTATTTATAGATTTTTATAAAGTGCTCTAGTATCCCAGATATACAGTGAAATATTAAAGATAAACATTTAAAAAAATTTAGCATTTTGTGAAGATTCCCAGAGCATGAGTCTCTTATCTTTAACTTGGAAGTATATAAGCTGCTAGATTTTCAGAAAAATATTAAGACTGTATTTGGAGGAAAGAACCATTTTGTTGGAAGAAGAACAGAACACAAATTTCTCAAATAGCTTGACTTAATGTAAAAAATTAAATTATTTTGGAGGATATTAAGGCTGATGGAGAAATTTTTCAAGTGTTCCTGATAAAGTAACAAGTCTCAAAACAAGAATGGTGCCAAGTCCTTTTAATTAAAGAAAGGCAAGTTCTGAGTTAAGCTTTATTTCCAACTTCAGAGACAAAAGATGAAAAGAATGGAATTAAGTTTGACATCCAAGATGATTTTTGAATACAGCTGAAAAACAGATAGAAAAAGCTTACCTTGGTCTTTCTAAACTCCTATAGACGTGTTTAACAGAAGACCACTTTGCTAAATGAGGGAAGAAAGAAAGTTTTCGTCTGCCCATTTCCGAGACTTGCTCTTTAGGTAAATTCTTTCTAGAAGCAGCTCAGCCCTCTTTCTTGGGATGTATGCAACTGGTGAAGTATGTGTTGGCAGTGAGGACTTCAGGACTTGGTGTGATTGTCACCTGTAAGCAGCTGATATCCTGCAGAAGGAAGGTTACTTTTCAACTGGGTAGTTTGAAGAAATAGAACTCCCAGTGAAACAGTATGAGACCAGATCTAGGAATCAAAACCTCAAGCCTCATTTCTGAAATCAGAACTGAAGATCTGGACTGTGTGCATAGTTGTGTGGGAAAATGCTTGCTTAGCATTCTATCCCTCGCACCAGGAAGCAAACTAAAAACAAAACAAAACAACAAAAGCCTTGAGCATCTTATCATTCCTAGGATCTTCCCCAGGTTAGCATATAACCCCTGATGTTGTCTGTCACTCTTCACAGGCTCATTCGCCTCCAATTTTAATTTATCAGAAAAAACAGATTCTTTATGTTAATTTAAATACCTACGTAAAGCAAACCAGTAAAATGAGTGAAAATTTTTAAATCTTTGGCTGTGACATCAAGTGTCTTAAGTGGCTTTCCACTATTTCATTCAGTAAGAACAGAGTGAAAGATTTATGCTAGAAATATATTTATTGCATATAACTTCATTCCAGTGAAAAGGTAACAAGTGCCAGCAAGGATTCAGTGTATTTGTGCAAATGTAATATAGTATGGAGGATCTTTAAAAACTTAAAGAAGGAGTTACCTTCTGATCCAGCCATTCCACTACTAGGTACATATCCAAAGGAAACAATATCAGTATGTCAGAGTCATCTATGCTCCCATATTCACTGCGGCACTATCCACAATAGACAAGAAATGGAAACAAAGTGTCCAACAACACAGTGGGAATACTATTTAGCCATAAAAAAGAATAAAATCCTGTCACTTGGGACAACATGTGGAACTGGAGAGCATTACCTTAAGTGAAATAAGCCAGACACAGAACAAGTACTGAATGCTATCACTTACATGGAACTTTAAAAGAAATGATCTCTTAGAAGAAGAGAATACAATGGTGGTAACAGAGGCCAGGAGTATAAGGGGAAGGTAGAGTAGGAAAAAGTTCGATAAGTGGAAACTAAGCTACAGTTAAATAAAAGAAGGAACTTTTCTGCTATGTTATTTCACAGTAAAGACATTATAGATAACACTAATGCACTCTGTATTTTAAAAACTAGATAACCATTTTTGAAAATTTTCACCATAAAGAAATGACAAATGATAAATGTTTGAGGAGAAATGTTTAACCTGTTATAAATATTATGCAATATCTACATGTACCAAAAGATTTAATGCTACCCGTTAATATGTATGTCCCCAATTGTCAAAGCCAGGTGCAAGTAACTAAAGAACTCAGTAGGTTTTTTTTTTCTTTTTTAAAGAGAGAGGGCCAGTGAGAGAGACAGAGAAAGAGACAAACAACTTTATTTAGTTTTTCACATGGCCTTCGTTGTTCTAACACTTAGTTGCGTATGTGGTGCTGGGGTTTGAACCCGGGTCCTCGTGCTTGCCAGGCAAGCGCAGAAACCGCTGAGCCACTGCTCCATCCCCTGTATGGGATTTTTTTGAATACAGTGTTAGTTTTCTGTTTTCTCTACTGTAGTGTAAATTCAAAGGAGGAAATTATTTGGTATCTATTTACTAGATTGTATCCTCATTAAGTTACAAATTTTCTAACACATAGGAGCAATCAAAAATATTTTAAATCAATTATTGAGGAAGAATAAACACACCTAAATGAAGTAGAAGGAAGGAGACAAAGAAAATGTCAAGATTGTTGACATTTCCTTAAGATACAATTATTGAACTAATCAAATGGCTATTTTATTTTGTTTTATTTTTGACTTATTTAGAAGAGTGTTGTTTTGTTTGTTCTGTATGTATGTACACATTTAGGAATCTTTTAATAGTTCTCAAAGGTAATTGATAAATATTCAAAATCAGATTGACAGTGCAGAAAGTAAAGTATCTAATATCTTACAAATTCATACCATGTGGATAGTATAATTAGTTATTTTACTGATAAAGAAGTCAATCAAGTGAAAATTAATTATAACAATGTTTATTTTCAGAACTGAAACACAAAATGCTTTATGTGTCTTCAGCTATTTTCATGATAGTCAAGAGGATAAGGAGGAACACAAAATAAGGATCAATTAACTTCTAACAGAAACAAAAAAATAAGCATGCTTAGAGTAAAAATAGTGGACACTAGAATTTATTGAATATAGAGGATTTCTATAAAAGGCCAAAAGTACAAATGTTGTATGAATGTAATGCCAGAAGTTCTCCATCAGAACCTACTAAGAAAAATAAAGGAGGGGCTGGAGTGGTGGCTTGGCAGTTACGGCGCTTGCGTGGCATACAGAAGTACACGGGTTCAAACCCCCACACCCATGTACACAACTAAGTGTCAGAGCAACGAAAGTCATGTGAAAAACTCAATGAAAGTTGATTCTCTCTCTCTGTTTGTCTTTCTCTCTTTAAAAATGAAAGAAAGAAAGAAATATAAAGAAACCTTAACTTTTTTTCTGTGAAGTCAATTTTTTTCTAAAAGTACAAGACTATAATTACAAAATGCTGACCATGGAGGAGAGAAGGATTAAGCAAGAGGAACTTTCACTTACTCATCAGCTGCCTTAGAGGTCTTGCATGATCGGGACAACGAATCTGTTTCACTGTCGATTTGCACTGTTGGGCGATGGATTCCCATTGCACTGTTTGAGATATTGTACACTGTGCCAGTTCCTATATACCAAGAACAGAGTGGCCATAAATTTCAGGAAATCTATTTGGGGGTACTGTGGGGAAAGTTACTATAAGACTGATGAAGGTTATATGGAACATATATTTTGTTTGAGGCTGCAAATCTACAGTCAGCTCAAGTCAATAAAAATAGGTAATGTCTGTGACTGTAAAACAAACAGAAGCTTGTTTAGGATTTCTGAAAAAGGTGAAGTCTTTTGGAAAAGTGATGAATGTGTGACTCAATGAGAACACACTTCCTGCAGCACTGACTGTATTGTCATCCGTTTTTTAATGTGTGTATCCTTTCATGGATATATTTACCTATTTGCAGCTGTGGGAGGTTTCGTAAGGAAAATAAAAGACCATTGAAAAGCAATTGGTAGTATTTCCTTGGATTTTAATGTATGCACCATTAGTTTGCACGCAGTTTTCACAAATTATTTCAGTGGTGATAAATGCTACCTATGGAAAGCATAATTGATAAATAAAGTCAACAGTGCAGAAGAAACATCCTCAGACACCCTGCCACAGGAAAAGCAAGAGCATTTTTAAGAAACAGCAATATGACAGGAAGAAACCTGCTATGCCATGGATTCTACCATCTGTTTTCATCAGCACATTCAAAGCTAAGGAGGGATGTCCTTTCCTATTCTGTTTAATTTCATATTTTTATTTAGAATATAGATTTTACTTCTGCTCTCTTTGTCTTAGTTGACTATAAAAATGTTGACATATATTTATTTTTAGAAGGTGATTCTGTATGACATTTTTTACCTGTGTTGTCATAACCTCTGTATAGCCAAGACCCTTGGAAGACAGAAATAGTGTTATCCTGGAGTGGGCGAGCAGAGAACAGACACGTTTCCCAAAGAGTATGATAAAGATAATTTTTTTCCTCTGGTGCAAACAATGGGCAGGTTTGCTTGCAGCTCCTCACTAGAAGTTTGTTTCCTTAGCTCAGAGTTCCTCAGCTAATTTGCAAACCCACTGTGTGTGCATCATTCACTTGGGCTTGCTTCCTCATTGCACCAGTGAGACTGTGGTGCATTCAAGCCAATGTACATAGAAAAGCATGCTACCTCCTGATCTGTGAGTAATAGATCCCTTTCTCTCTGACCTAGGGTTTTCTGCTAGAGTCTGTGAAACCATGGAAGACTCACTTTACAGGTCTCCTGTTTTTGTTTTGTTTCAATTTTTTTTGGTTGTAAGTGGACAAAATACCTTAACTTTATTTATATTTATATGGTGCTGAGGATCAAACCCAGTGCTTCACACATGCTAGGCAAGTGTTCTGCCATTGAGACATAGCCCCAGCCCCAGGTCTCTGGTTTTTAAATTATAGTTTTTGTGTTTATTCATTATTATTAATTACAAAAAGAAACCATGTATACAGTATATTTATGACACTCAAAGCTACTGATAGAAAGCACAAGTAATGTCTTTTTGAATATAACTAGGATAAACTTATTTTAAATATATCAAAATTTTCCTTTCAATCCAGAAATTCCCTTATTCTTAATAAATAGTCATTTTATAAAAATAACTTCACAAGAGGTAACTACCTATTTTCAATAGGACAATATTTGCCAAATAGCAAAGATAAACAGCCTTCTGTATTATAATAAGTTGAAGGATGTCCGTTAGTATTAAAATACTAAACTTGAGGCAAGATTAATCATGGTCATTTACTTAGATAGTTGTACATCTTGCTTTATCACCTAACATCTTAAAATTAAATGTTTTCTCACTGAATCAAGATATAGAAAACCTAAGTAGACTAATAATTTGGAATGTGAAACAAGCAGTTAAAAAAATAAGGCTTCCAACAAAGAAAACCCCAGGACCAGATGGATTCTCGGTTGAATTCTACCAAACCTTTAAAGAACTATTACCCTACTACTCAAATTATTCCATGAAATAGAAAGAGATGGAACTCTTACAAATTCATTTTATGAAGCCAGTATCACACCCATATCAAAACTAGATAAGAATACACCAGGAAAACTACAGACCAATAATCATGATGAACTTAGATGTAAAATACTTAATAAAATTTTAGCAAACCATGTTCACAACATATTAAGAAGATTGTACTCATGACCAGCAACATATTAAGAAGATTGTACTCATTACCAATTTGATTTTATTCAAGAGATGCAAGGATGGTTTAATATACACAAATCAATAAATATAGTTAATCACATGACAGAATTAAGGACAAAGATCACTTAGTCATCTCCATAGATGCAGAGAAGGTCTTTGATAAAACTCAGTACCTATTTATGATACAAACACTGAAGAAGCTATGGATAGAAGGAAAGTACCTCAACATCAGGAGGCAGTCCATGAGAAAACCAAAGCCAACATCATTCTAAGTGGGGAACACCTGAAAGCAGTTCCTTTAAAATATGGGACAAGACAAGATTATCCAGTATCACCACTCCTGTTTAATATAGAGTTAGAGATTCTGGCCAGAACAATTAGGGAAGAGAAGATAATAAAAATTATAAAAATAGGGAAGGAATAAGTCAAATTTTGCAGAAGACATGGTCCTATATCTAGAAGATCCAAAAAACAAAACACAAAACAAACAAAAACTCCACCAAAAGACTGCAAGAGCTAATAAACAAATTTGACAGAGTAGAAGTTTACAGAATCAACATCAAAATCAATAGCTTTCCTATGGACCAACAAAAAATCTGCTGAGAAAGAAATCAAGAAAACAGTTCCATTCATAATAGCCTCAACAAACAAACAAACAAGCAAATAAACAAAAAAAAAGCCCCAGGAATAAATATAACTAAGGAGGTGAAAATCCTCTACAATGAAAAATATAAAACATTGAAGAAAGAAATTGAAGACCTGAGAAGACAGATCAAACCTCCCATGTTCATGGATAGGCACAATTGGCATTGTCATAATGGCCACGTTACCAAAAGCAATATGCAAACGCAATTCAATCGCAGTCAAAATTCCAATGACATCCTTCACAGAACTAGAAAAAATAGTTCTAAAATTAATTTGGAAAAATAAGAGACCCAGAATAGTCCAAACAATCTTAAACCATAAAAGTAATGCTGGAAGCATCACACCTGACTTAAAATTATGCTACAGGATTATAGTAACAAAAAGTGCAAGCTACAGCCATAAAAACAGACACATAGACCAATGGTAGAAGAATAGAAGACACAGAGACAAACCCACACATATACAGTCATTTGATCCTTGACAAAGGTGCCAAGTCATACATTAAAGAAAAGATAGCCTTTTTAACAAATGGTTCTGGAACACCACTTATCCATATGTCAAAGAATGAAGCTAGACTCTTTATCTCTTACCCTGCACAAAAATCAGCTCAAAATGGATCAAAGACCTAGGAAGTAGACAAACTAAGCAACTCCTAGAAGAAAATGTAAGGTCAACAATACTCCAGCTTTTAGGCACAGTCTCTCAGCAGCACGCCTAAATGTGAGGAAATAATGCCAAGAGTCAATAAATGGGACAGCATCAAATTAAAAATAAACTTCCGCAAAGTGAAGGAAACAATTAGGAATGTGGATAGAAAACCTACAGACTGGTAGAAAATCTTTGCTAGCTTCTCCTCTTCTGATAGAGGATTAATGTCTAGAATATATAAAGAGCTCAGAAAACTTTTACACCAAAAAACAAAGAGCCCAATTTAGAAATGCGAAAATGAATTAAACATACATTTTTCAAAAGAAATACAAATGGCCAACAAATACATGAAAACTGTTCAACATCATTAGCAATTAGGGAAATGGAAATAAAAACTACACTGAAATTTCATCTCACACCAGTCAGAATGGTACTCATCAAGAAATAGTAAAACCACTATTGAAATCAATATGGAGGCTCTTCAAAATACTAGGCATGGAACTACCATGTGATCCAGCTACACAACTTCTTGGTATTTACCCTGAAGAAATAGTCATTTTGGATTAGGGATATGGCTCAATGATAGAGTGCTTGCCTAGTATGCACAAAGCCCTAAGTTTGATCCCTAACACCACACAAACAAAAGAAAGAATTAAGTACAATGATATAGCGATACATGCATACTCATGTTTATAGCAGCACAATTCACAGTACCAAGCTATGCATGAATGCATAATGAAAATGTGCAATACACACACAAAGGAGTTTTATTCAACCATAAAAAAATGAAACTATGTCCTTTGCAGGAAAATGGGTAGAATTAGAGACCATAGTTTAAATAAGTCAAACTCAGAAAGTAAAGCATTATCTGTTTTCTCTCGTATGTGGAAGTTAGAGAGGAAAAAGGAAAACAAAGTTTAGGGAGGATCTCCTAAAAATCAAATTAAATCAGTCAAAGAAAGGGACCAAGGGTATGGACCAAGGGACCAAAGAAAGGCAGGTAGAGAGGGAGTAGATGTTGGAGAGGGATATTTTTTCAAATTATATTGTTATACTATGTGCACATACAGGTATGCAACAATAAATCCTATCAACATGTACAATTATAATGCACCAATAAAAATGTGGAAAAAAATTCATTTTATCCTCTCACATTATCGACTGTGAACAGGTAATTGGGGAAACAATCTAGTGTTGATCAAATAAATTATTATGGGTCAATTAAAAATAGAATTTAAAAATTACTGTTGCGAATTATTCATTAGCATCTCTATTTTTCCCCAGCCACATTTATCATGAGGGTTAATGCCTGGATTTCTTTCCCTGAGGAAAGTGGCTGTACATTTGCTGAATGTTAACAGTAATTTCTTCTTTAGGCAACGCACACAATAAGAAACTCAACTGTTTCTACTCTCTCAGAATATGGGATTTTGTTATTATTCCTACTGGTATATTTTCAGAGTTAGGGGAAATTCCTCATGCACCATATTCCCCAAAAATATCACATGGGCAACTTAAATTCTGCATTATTTTTTCTGGCTCTTTCTTTTGTCTTGTTGCCCTTCTTTATTCTGTTTTAACAGTCAAAAGAAGCTGAAGATATTTTAAATGGAAAGAGTCAGATACATAATTTAAAGACTAGTGCATCCCTTTGAAAGATTAAATTCTGAGTGGTTTATGATTAGCTGCAGTTTTCATCTTGTATATTATAATCAGTAGGACCCAGTGATTTTATTTGTTTATATATCACATTGTTCTGTCTCCTCTGTGTCTACTGTTTTCAGTGTGCTTCATATTGATGGGACCTCATTATATTACAAGAATTTCTTTATGATCATGATCCTTTTTCTTCATTATCTCATATAACTAATCAAATTACTGCCCTGTAATTTATCTTCATACATTAATTTTACTTCAGTTCATGATCCAAGAAGTTTTCTATTATATTAAACACATACATATGCGGTAGTCATCAACTGATTTTTCTATGGTGAGTCTAAGTGAGAATTCTGTGACAGAATTTTGATACCTTTTAAAACTTATATTGAGTATTTAAATTTATTTATCAATCTTAAATATACTCTTTTCCTGTTAAACCAAATGAGGTAATGTCAAACTTTGGATTTGATTTAAATCAACACCAAGCTCTTTCATTTCAATCGCACGCATCTCATGTGTGACGGCTTATCATGTAGATGACTGAAGGCAATTGCTTTAAGTACCTAACTCAATATATCTACATCCAGCTGCAGAACTTTGGGGCCACCCTCATATATATCACTATGCTCCATGGTTCTGTGATTCTCTTGATGGAGAATATAAGTCTCATAAGACATGCACTTGGCATTAGTCTTGAATCACTGTATTAACTTAACCTTGCTGCCATACCTGCATAAGATAGGATGAAGAAATTACAGTCAAAGGTCAAATATTTAAGACCTGGAATAGTGTACTGAAATGCTGTGTTTTTGTTATATGAATGAAAACTAATGTATACTTTTGAAGAAAAGATATTTGATCAATTTATTCTATGTAATATTAAAGTGTTTCCTCTGTCCCCTGCCTCTCTTTTCTGCTCCTCAACCACAACTGATCCAATACAACTTATTTCATTAATTTTCAGCTATAAAAATGTAAGGGGAGAATGGGCAAAATAAATGATAATAAAAATTCCTTTAAAATAACAAATCATATCAGCATGTGGAACACAAATGGGAATATTAGAAATGATTTTCACCATAATAATATTAAGAATAAATATCTTCAAAGCACTTTGGCTGTGCTTCTTTCTAAAGTAACCATATGAAAGTTAAACTTTTCAAATCTATCCCTACATATGAAAATTTTCACAGGAAATTTGGCTGTTCTGTAATAGGATTAAAAATTCTTATTCAAATTAACAATGAGGCAAATAGGTTTTATTCCTTTTAATTTTGTTTGTTTCCTCAATTGATTTCAGTATTCTTCAATAAAAAGTTTCTCAATTATCTGAAAATATTATACAAAATATTATTATGCTGGTAGAATATCACTACTACTATCTGTTAATTAGAGTTGCCAAATGCTAATTAATTTCACATTTAAAGAGTTTACTCTCATAGGTTTTTTTACCTTAAAATATGACTGAACTCATTTTAAGCGTGTATCATTCAATCTTCCCATAAATCCACTCCAAGTAAGGTGTCATTTACTGTAGTATCACATGTTGAGCTGTTTGCAAACATGGTACACTACTAAACTATATTCAAACCCCCTACCAGCAATTATGTCTTAGTTATATCAATATTTAAATAGTATTTCAATTACTTTGGGCTATAAGAGTACTTTTTTGATATGTAGCTGGTCTGTAGGACCTATGTATAGGATTTTGGTGGGAATTGATATAAAATAGTTATGAAAATGATTGAATATAAGTTAGACTATAAGTTAGACTTGGGATATATATCAGAATATGGAATATCAATTAGGACTTTAATTAGCTGTTTAATGTTAAAATATTCAAAGTATATTTGATTTTCTAATTTATTTCCTTTAAAATTTTTTTGTCAAAATGGACTTTTTTGCTCCATCTGTGTGAATGAAGTGTGTGTGTGTAGTTCTGGGAATTTAACCCTGTACTTCATACATGCTAGGCAAATAAATGTTCGACAACCAAACTATACCACTGGCTTTTGCTCTAAATGTTTTTTTTTTTTTCTGGCACTGAGAACTGAACCCAGGGGCATGTAAGAACTGAGTTATGCCCACAACCCCAGCTCTTTTTATTTGTTATTTTGAGACAGTTTCTCACTAAGTTGCTTAGGGCCTCAGTAATTTGTTGAGCACAGCCACCTGAGTTTTTGGGATTTTAGGTATGCACCATGGTGTCCAGCTCTAATGTTTAGTATTATGAATTTCAGTGATGATACACTGGATCTAAGACCATATTTATATAAATAAATATTTTAGATTTTTTAGCAATAGTATTGTCATCTTATATAGAGAAATCACATTTAAAACAAACAGTTTTCTTCTGTCTGGACGAAATAGGCCTTCATTTTTTCTACACAATCATGAATATAACAGTTCAAGAGATATATTGATTTTAAGTTTATATTAACAATACTTGAATTAATATGACAATATGATGTCAGCATAAATTATTAAATGGCATGAAAGAAAAATAATCTAATCTATAATAATAAAAGGAGAAATTAATGCTCACTATAATAAAGCAACTAAACAAAAATGGCCGTGGTGTAGAATATTTGAACAATATTAGTAAATATAAGCTTCATTTCGGATATAAAACAGGGTATAGTATACATAATTTTATGGTGGAAATGAAATATGTAACAATTGATTTTTTTTTTTTTTTTGAAGACAGAAGGACTGAGAGAGAGATAAGGGGACATAGAGAATCAATTTTTATTGAGTTTTTCTTTTTTTTCTTTTTTTTTTTTTAGAAAGAGGGACAGTGAGAGAGACAGAGAAAGAGAGAAACAACTTTATTTTAGTTTTTCACATGGCCTTAGTTGCTCCAACATTCAGTTGTTTACGTGGTGCTGGGGTTTGAACTAGGGTCCTCGTGCTTGCCAGGCATGCGCCGAAACCGCTGAGCCACCGCTCCAGCCCCTTTATTGAGTTTTTCAAGTGGCTTTTGTTGATCTGACACTTAGTTGTATACGTGGATACTGGGGTTTGAATCCGTGTACTTGCACATGCTGGGCAAACGCCATAACCACCAAGCCAACACTCCAGCCCCACGACGATTGATTTTATGACAGATTATTATATATTATAATTTGAGATTGTAGTTTAAAATGTAAAGTCACCTAGACAATGTACTTAAGCACTGAGGATTTAATAATGACTTCACTTTTTGTTTAGAAATTAAAGTGGATCAGTTCTCAACAATCATTAGGCCAAGGAACAAATCATAAAGGAAACTTGAAAATAATTTAAATGGTATGATTATAATTACACAACGTAATGTAATTTGAGGATGTAGGTAAAGTGATGCTGAACTGCAAGATTATAGTTATAAGGAAATATATTTAAAAGGGGAAATATTAAAAATCAATGAAATAATATTCTTTTTCATAAAAATAGAATAAGTAATATAACCCAAAAAACAGCACAAAAATATAATTAAAGATAAGAACCTAATGAAATAAGCATAATTTTGATGTATACTGCTTACAGAAATATAAAAACCAAGAATTCATTTTTGGGTGGAATATTAATGATGTTTATATCCCACACACAGCTGTAGGCAAGGCAGTATCTTCTAAAGTTGAACATACCAATTCAGCATTTCCAGTTCAAAGTTTGGAAATACATGTCCACAAATAGGCTTTGGTCTAAGTGTTCATTATAGCGTTTTCTAAATTTTGTATTAGGAATCAAACTCAGGGGTGCACTATCATTCAGCTACATCCCCAGATATTTTTATCAGTAAGTTTCCCATGCTGGCCTTGTGATCTACCTGGGTCAGTCTCCAGAGTCTCTGGGATTATAAGTGTGCACTATCACAACTGAAGTAGCTTGTTCTTAATAGTGCCACACACTGGACCTTGAAAAATGTCTATAAACTATGAAATAAATAAAAAAATGCATATTTACCTGGTTAAAAACCTCCCAGAAATGAAAAAAAAAATAACTGCATACAAAACCTCAAAGAATCTTACAGATACAATATGGAGAATATAAACCAGACCTAGGCAAAGATGGCACATGCTATTTTATTTTTCTGAAGTTCAAAAATCATACAAAGCTAATCTATATTATTTAAGGAAGAATAATGTAAGGCTTTCTGGGGAAAAAAGTGATCATGAAGAAAGATAAGAGGAGCCCGGGGAGGTTGGTGATGTGGTTTCTGGGTCTGAATACTGGCTATAGGGCTATTCACTTTGTGACAAGTGCACTTTTGTGTGCATATTTCATAATTCAATAAATCTACTAAACAGATGACTCTAGTCACGTTTACTCTACTTTATTAACAAAATACATGCATTCTGCTGTGTATTATGATAGTGTGCCTACCAACTGAATTTCCTAATATTAAAATTTTTAAATATCTTTTTTTCTATTTAATGAGAAGTGTTGATTTTTAGAATCAAAGCAAAGAGAATATTTGAATCACACAATACAAAGATGCTAGCATGATTACATATGTAGAGCACAAATCTTCTTTAGGTGAACATTAGTGAATTCCTTTAGTGGAAAACATCCAACAGTGAATGTAGTTGAAAGACAACATTGAGGAAAATATTAAATGATTATTATGCTTAAAAAGTTTATTTTTGAAGAGGCAACACTTTCAGTTTTGGACTTTGTTCATCTTCCTGTGTTGATATGGGCATCTATCCTCAAGCAAACATTTAATTTTTTAGCTCTGCTGAATATAAATGCAAAAATATTAATTCATAGAGTTTTTACTTGAGGATATATGTTAATCTCAGCAATAAGAGATAAATAAAAACTTGAAACATGAAAGTGATTTAAAACAAGGGAGAATGATAGTGAGCCCTTGACATTGCCAAGTTCCATCGGTCTGCTGAAAACGTAGGTACACAAGGCTCCATTTTTTCCCCCAGGAACTAGGGATTGAATCCGGGGCACTCTTAACTATTTAGCCACAACCCCAGTCCAGCTTTTATTTTTTATTTTTGAGCAGTTTTTCATTAAGTTTATTGGGGCTTTGCTCAGTTGATGAATCTGACCTCCAACTTATCCTCCTTCCTCAGCCTCCCAAGATGCTAGGATTTCAGGTGTGCACCACCATGCCTATCAGGCTCCTTCTGACCTGACAATCTACTGGGTTATTCTGACAAGGATCGGTTTTGGATAGCCTTCCTGCACTATATAAGGTGGCCATATTGCCTGGGGGCTTAGGAGAAGCCTGATCTGCACTCATGTAACTCCTCATATAACAGTCTGACTTGAGGAATCACTTCCCCCCAAAGAACTAAGGAGTAGCTTCCACTGGACAATCAGCAGCAGCCTATCTCATAGGCAGTGGAGCAACCTTCTAACAGCACATTCAAATTCAATAGCATGAAAAAATGGCATGCCGTCCTTTAAGATGTTGTAGCCTCATTAAATTACAGACTTTAATATGTCACTGTGATACCTTTGAGAAGAATATATGGTTACTAAAAGCAAAGGGTACAGATAGGAGTGGTTCCCTTGACCATAAATTAAATGACTCAGGGAGGGGTATTTTGTGGTGTTTTACATCTGCAGCTTTGGTTTCTACAAGATTAGAGACCTTGGTCTGCAAAGGGGCCAACATTTTAGCAAGTCAAATTCAAGGATCCCATTAGACTATACAGGGTGGGTGGTTGCTGCCAATGGATTTTGGAATCCTTGTGATGAGTGACTGGCAGGTAAAAACAGGAGTCACTATCATGGCATTAATGACTTACTCTGATAAAAAGAGAATGTGCAGCTACATTTATACAATGGGGGCAGGAAGGAATGTATGCAGCCATCATATGATCTATGCGGGTGTCCCCTGCTAATTCTGTCTCATTGTAGTGATGAATGGACATAGGTATCAACCCTGCCTGGTTTACACGCAGGAGTGAAGACTTGGCTTATACCACCAGGTAATCCATCCAGACCTGAGGAGGTAAAAGCTCAGATTAGGAGGATTTAAATGAATACTGGAAGAAGGTCAGGATGCTAGTGAAGGCCCACTGTCTGATGGGGAAATGGATTCTGGGTAATTCCTCCTCCTCTCTTAAATTTCTTTTCCAAAAGAAAGGCCCGTGGGATAAACAAAGGAGGTTCTTCCTGAACTTGCAAGAAGACACGAAAATTAAGAACTCTGGAGGTCTTGAAAAATGTCCTATGCAGCTCTCATAACCTAGGATCTTTATTGACTGCTGACCTTCTGCTACACAACTGTTTGAGCCATGGGTCATCACCACACTGTAGGCTGTCCATGACTGAGAGCAACAAGGGAAATTAGGTAAGCTCATCATTGAGACAAGCAGGATTTTTCTCATGCACAACTTTGATTGGAGATCATGGTCATCTATGTTTGTTAATTGATCTTAAGAGAAGGAGAAATAAAATTTATCTCATCTTCAGGGCAAGAGTAAAGTTTTGAATCAAACATTCGCTAGAAGTTAGGTCCCTACCCTGCTACCTAGACAAGCATACAGGGATGCTGTCTTCTTTCATGATTACATTTCAAAGCGATGGACTTCCAGGATTTTAGAATGAGAGTCCAGGGTTTTAAAACTGTCAAAAGGATCTTAACTCACATCTCAAAGGGGCAGAGAAATAAACGGTCATAACCAATTATATTTTCTAGAGTAAATGTTCTAAGGAAAGGGAGAAAGAAATTGTCATAACTAATTATATTTTCTAAAGTAAATGTTCTAAGGAAAGGGAGAAGAGAAAACTGTGGCTAGAACATCTGGATTCCATCATGGCTAAGAACCTAGAGGAAGAAAGAAGTCAGTCTAAAGTTTAGAGAAGCAGAAAAGGATGTTAAGCCATCTGGGTTACCTTCCACACCTGTCCATTCTCTTCTACACCCTTCCAGCAAAGCTGAATGTCACATCTTTTCTTGGAGACTTCTCTAGTTACATATGTCTTATAAAAGTAAGCAACGTTTGGCATATAGTCAGAGAGTTTTCTGGCATGTAAATGCCTGGTGGGAACATAAACTTGCTCCAGACTGCAATAGTTACTTTCATGGCTTGGGCTTGGTGAACAGAAAACTGAACTTTTTTCCCTAGCATCGGTCCCCTGATTCTGATCCTGTGTTTAAAGCACAAATTAGTACTGAGTCAATACCAACTCATGTCATAAAGTGGATTTCTTGTCCTTCAACCACATCCTTTTCTAGCTTATGAATGGAAATGTGCACACACATGCACACTCACACGCACATACACAGCCCACACACAGATGTCAGTCACTTCATTACCTTCAGCAAATGAAGAAACCTTACCTGACTTAACAAAAATACCCACTTTTAAAAGTCACCATATTTATCTGCTCTTATATTTTCTGTGGGATTCAAAGGTGATCCTCAAAAAATATTGTATTTACATAAAATTCAAATGTATTGCAAAGGTGAGTTTATACTTCACTGATTACATATTACTGTGTGATCAATATAGAGAATAATAATAATATCTCTCAATGTTTGCATCATTTTGTAGATTTTATTTTTAAGGATTTCATTTAACTTGCCTTGATGTTAATGATGACATAATAACTGCTAAAAGCTTTAGTCAATCATTGGTGTGCTTTCAATTATTTAAATATACTGGGCATGAATAATTGATTTTTCATTTCTCATTTTAATATTTTTCATTATTGAGTCTGCAGAACTATCCTTGCCACCCGTAGACACAGCAGAACAATTTCCATCACATTTTTCTCCTTTCATTGTATTTTGTGTTGTGTTGTTAAGGAAAACTAGATGGCAAACCATATCATTTGAGACCTATATTAAGCTGGTAACTAGGCTAGGAATCTCACATTAGTCATCTGATATAATCCCCTCAGTATGCTATATGGTTGGTGTTCCCATCCATACTTATAAAGAGATGAAACCTAAATCCAAGGGAGGAGAAATAATTCACTCAGGTTTCCAATTAGAAAATTGAAGAGACAGAAATTAAGTTCAGACTGTGTCTTTCCACTCTACCACTTATCTCCCCTTCCATTACACTATTAAAGTCATTGACCAACAAATGTATGTGAACTTAGCAATGTATATTACAGTGACGTTTATATATTTTATTAGCATTAAAATAAGCTAACAGTTATTGCCGTATTACTCAGATATATGTTGCAAAGTCTTAATGGTTACTGCAATATTAGTAAGATATGCAGAGAAGTTTTGTAGTAGTTATTGCCATTTTAAGAAGATGTATGAAGGACTTTATAGGCTACACTAATAATAAATAAACTAAGGAAAACACTGTCATGATGCATGTTTTAAGAGCATCCTTGCTTAAATGATTGTGGATTACAGAAGTAATTTTACCAGAAAGCTTTAATATCTATTAAACTTAAAATGACACAGTGAAGATATGCTTGAATGGGTTTCCCTGTCTTTAGACTCTCCTTGATTCAATCCATCCACTATTATGTGCTCCTTCCTGAAATATAACTTTGCTCCCGTTAAATCAGTTTTCCAAGTTTCATTAATTAAGCATTGACAAGAAAGTAGTGTATTTCTCTAACCTGATAAAATAAGTTATTCATGATCTGACTCCTATCTAAATTTCTATTTTATTATTCCTGCAATTTCTCCTTTTCTGAACAAATCTTATTTTCCCAATATGCATAAATTTTGAATATATATTATTTCTTCTAGATATCTACAGCAAATTTGCTTCAGAGCGCCTTTAACTAATTCTATTATAGGACTTGTTACCGCCCTCTTCCTGTGTTACCTTATCCTCAAATTTAAGTTAGATGCATTTCTGAGAACTTGCTTTTTTTTAACAAGAGCATCAATTTTATTCAGTTTTTCATGTGGCCTTCGTTGCTCCGAGGCTTCGTTGTGTGTGTGGTGCTGATGTTTGAACTCCAGTACTTATACATGCAAGATAAGTGCCATAACCTCTGAACCACTGCTCCAGCCTTATGAGAACTATTTTAAGTGATATCTTTAGTGCACATTTTCATTGTGTGTTAATAGTACCTAGGAACATAAAGGTTTTATTATACATAGTTCTTTGGTTACATTTTATAATTTACATATACCCAACCTGCTGATAATATTCTTTGTGAATAGGTGTGGTTAGTGCTATGTCTTCTACTTTTTAGGTACCTTGTTAGGAGGCTGTGTGCGGAGGTGCTCCTGAGGAGGCTGAGATGCAAGCATGGGTTATGTGATGACACTGCCAGGATGTCCACAACAGTAGCCACCAGAAGAGGTAGAAGAGGGCAACTGCAAACTGCTGCTGTTGTCCTAAAAACGTGGAAGGCTAATCCATGCCACCATTAGCTCTGTCAGTTGTAAAGATGAAAGAAAGACATTCTTTATTAAGACAATGATATACTTTTCTACTTTTACTTTTTAGTTAATGAGTCACAAGTTGAGTTTTTGTTTTGTGTTGTTTTGTTTTGTTTTTTTCCCCTGGTACCAGAGATTGAATCCAGAGGCATTTAACCACTAAGCTGCATCCCCAGCCCATTTTATTTTTTATTTTGAGAAAGAGTCTCCCTAAGTTGCTTAGGGCCTCACTAAGTTGCTGAGGCTGGCTTACAATTTGTGATCCTCCTTCCTCAGACTCCAGAGCCTCTGGATTACAGGTGTGCGTCACTACATCTGGCACAAATTCAGTATTTCAAGGACTTTTTCTAGATATAGTAATATAGTGACATAATCATAAGGGGTTTTTTGGTAGTGATCTTATGGTAATTAACATTCCTAGATTTGAGATTTGTAGATTTTTTAATGTTACATCATTGTTGCACCTGTCAGATAAATATAATCATAAATTGTTATTATATATTTTCAAACTGTTACTAACTTAACATTTTTGCGTCAATGTTCCTGAGTTCAAACTATCGTGTTTCTTTACAGTGTTGCTTCTGTCATCGTTATCCATAGAGGATAATATGTGTTGTTATAAATATTTCTTCTATCGGTATTACAAGATAATTTATAATTATTTAGAATTTTTCTGATAATAATAGAATAACAGTATATTTAAAATAATTGTACCTTATATTTGACTATTTTTTTCTTTCTTTGAACCCAGGGGCTAAATTGGTTAGGGCCTCACCAAGTTTCTGAGGCTGCCTTTGAACTCAGAATCTTCCTTCGTGAGCCACTTGAGCCTCTGCAATTACAGGCATACAACACCCTGCCTGGCTTTATTTTGGCAATTTCAACCTTCTTATTGTTTATGATTTTCAAAATAATAGGATTTATTTCTACCACCATATTTTCTAAGACTCTTTACGAAGTCTTCTTTTATTTTTCCTGATATTTTTTGGACGTTGAAAGGTTCTCTATTTGTCCAACTACTTCCATATTATTTAAAAAATTTCTTCATTTTTATTATGAGTTTGAAATGTTTTGATGTGTTCAAACTTTAAAATTAGTAGCAATAAAATATACAATAAAAAACCAAGCTGCTATGAATAAGAGATCTTGATATAATACAAATTGGTAATTTCTTTCCTTAGCCATCCCTAAGATACTATATTAATGTTTCAGTAACTTGCTTCACATATTGGCATGTTAAAATTTACTGGTTTTAACAACTTTTTAAAACTTTTTTAGTTACCTGCAGTTTGCTAATTTGTGCCCACCTGCAGATTTATCCTATTTAAGACATGCTATTTGACTACTAGAAAGTTTCTTTAGATTGTTCCTTTGCCTTCCCACCACTCTTCCCATTCCTTTCTTTGTTAATTCTAGTGCCCAATTAAACACACTAGACCAAACCTTCATTCACTATATCCCTTAAACATTTTTCCTGCTCTCTGTAGGTATAAATGCATCTCAGCTTCATGTCATTCTGCTTTCAGCCCGTTGAATCTGTTGATTAAAATTCAATAAGTCTCTAAGTTTTTAGTTCAATACTTGCACAGAGATCACATTTAAATAACTTAAAATGATATTTTTCTTCTTTGGATTCTTGTAGTTTGGTTCTCTTATCTGTTTAATGCAATTTTAATTTTTAAATAATTTAAAATAGCTTATTTTGTTTAATATTTATCATTTGAGGGGCTTTAATTCTGTTATTGCTATATTTTTACTTATAAACACTCATCACGTTTTTCTTGTTTTTCTTTTGGTCCAGATATTAATCTGTTGTCAACATTAAATATATGGCATATAATTTCTCCCAGTATCAGTTATTTTATTTTATTTTTAATTTTTTTCATTTCTTTTTTGGAACTGGTGATTGAACCCACACAAGCACTTTACCACTGAGCTATAACCCAGCCCAGCTCCCAATATCTATTTTAAATCATTTTAGTTGTTTTTAATATTGACAATCGATGTTAGACATTGTTTATAAAAGCTTTCTCAGTTATAACAGCCCACAGTATTAATTTCCTTTAATACTTTTCTGAGTTTTGTTATTCATGATCAGCTTTCTAATTTCTATGAACTTTTATCATCCTAAAAATTAATATCAACTTAATTTTCCGTATTTAGAGTCAGTTAATTGACATCAATTATTGGAAAACTAATATTTACTCTATAGGTTTCAAATGTCCAATTTATAACAAATTTCTACTTTGGGAGGAAAAAGGATAACTAGTACAAGATGCTGGCTTCACACACCAAATGAGGATGTTATTCAAATGAAAGGAATATGTGAACCAAGAACACTGCCTTAAAGTCTTGGTGGAAACCTTGCAAAGGCAGAAGTCAGATAAGAAAGAACATCTTCCCAGGACACAATGTGTGTGTTTGGGAAGCTTGTAAATCAAGAAATTTTCCTACCACTGCAAGGATTTGTTCATCTCGTGAGATGTTCAGTTGGCATATAAATTTTTTAAGGATTACCATATAAAGAAAACACATTTAGTAAGAAAAATGATGTCAATAAATGATAAGCAGATGAGAATTAAAATAAAAGGATAAATAAATTAATCCATGGGATAAATACCTTATTATTGTGACATTTCTGATTTCCCCTCCCACTCAGTAATAGGAAAAAAAATTTCAAAGAAAAATACTAAATATTCATTTCAAAGAAGTATGCACCTTTATAAGCAGAAATCAAACTACAATATCTAATATACTACAAATGATGATGTGTATATATAAATTTTACTTTTTTATTAGATGCATATTAACTGTGCAGTATAGTGGTTCTTCTTGTGGCATGTTTGCAAGTGCACATAACATGATTTGATCAATTTCTCTCCTGTTATCTCCTCTTGTGCTCCCCTCCACCCTGATCCCATCCATTTCCTTTACCTTAATGGTCTGCATTCTATTTTCATTAGAACCCTTATTCACTTTTTTTCTTTTTCCTTTCTAGATTCCACAACTGAGAGGAAACATAGGACACTTATCTTCTGAGTCTGGCTTATTTTGTTAACATAATCCTTTTCAATTCCATCCATTTTCCTGCAAATGAACTAATTTCATTCTTCTTTGTGGGCTGAATAAAAACTTCATTGTGAATATATATATATATATATATATATATGTATATATATGTGTGTGTGTGTGTATATATATGTGTGTGTGTGTGTGTGTGTGTGTGTGTGTATACACATATATATATGCGTATATATGTGTGTGTATATATATTTTCTTTATCCATTCATTTGTTGATGGATACCTAGGCTGGTTCCATAACTTGACTATACAATATAGCAGAAGTTTTAGGTACACAATAAAGAACACTCTTAGGGCTGGATTGGTGACTTAATGGTTATGGAACTTGCCTTGCAAATGCCAGGACCCGGGTTCAAACCCCAGTACCACATACACAACTAAGTGTTGCAACAACAAAACCCAGAAGAAAAACTAAAATTGATTCTCTTTCTCTCCCTCTCTGTCTTAAAAAAAAAATAGAGCATGCTATAAATTTTTAGTGCATGGTATACACTGTGTTAGGGAAATAACAGGGGATTAGGGATAAAGTGGGCCAAAAAGAAGAAATATATGACCCATAATCCACTTTCCACCCAATGATAATATGCTATGGACAAAAAAGGGCACCTGCATGATAAAATATCATGTGCATCCACTAGACACTAATTTTAAAAAAATAATAATCAGTAAATAGAAGAAAGAACAATAGACTAGAGGGGAGCAAGAGGAAGGAGTGAGGAAACTGAGGGAAATGGGAATACTGAGCCTCATTTAGAACAGATTATATTCCATGGTTTCATAATTATGTCACAATGAATCCTATTGTTTCATATAACTAAAACAGAACCAAAAAAATAAAATGCTATCAAACAATAATGCAAATTAATGAGGGAATGAATGAATTTTCTGCTGCAGTAGCCTTATATTCTGTTTTATCTTTATTTAGTTCATTTTTTTACCAAAAACATACTTTATACTATATAAATTTAAAAAAATTTGAATTCTAAAGTTCTTATCCCCTCAGTACATTTGATATTTTCAAGTTTTCTTAAATAATAGATTTTAGAATTTATCTCTTAAAGTTCATAAAATACAATTAGCCATTGATTAATATTGCATTGGAATATGTAGATAAAAGAGCAAGCATTAGTGATTTTGCATTTCCAGGTACTTCCATGCATGAACACTTTGAATTCAGTATTTCAGTGCTAGTGTTTTAAGGTGTTATGTGTTCTTCATAGAACTTGTAAATAACATATAGGGGTTACTGTTATATTTGTGTATCACCTGCTGATTTTTTGATCCAATGATCATACTCAGTTCATTTATAATTATCTAACATAAACCTCATATATCCTCTGTTTGGTACATCATTATTGTGATTTTTAAATATATTTTTTTCTCCATTTAGATTCTCCTAAAATATTACTGTTGGTATATTCTTTTAAAATATGAGTGCTGGTATTGAGTACTAGAATAAACATTTTTATTTTAAAATGACTTTATTGTTTCAGTTCACTTGGTTAGTTTATTCCCAAAATTTGTGTGTAGGCATAAATCATGTAAGGTAGAGCAAAGGTTGATGATTTGCCAAATAAAAATATGAGAGAAATTAAGAGGGAAAAATGAGCTTGAAAATATTAAGTAACATGTATTATAAGCAGTAGAATTAAGTTTATGTAGAGAATGAGAAAACTAGAACATTATAGTTGATTGGATTCTCAAAGAGGGCAAATAATTTCTGACTATTCTTGAGCTAGAAGAAAAAGAGAATGAAACGCTCCCGGGGATCGGGGGTGGAAAGTACCATTTGGAGAGGTAAAGGAGATTGAAAGAAAAATGAGCAAATCAGGGTACTGTCTAGGTGTTTGGTTGATTCATCCCTGTGAATAGTGGAGCTGCTATGGATGATAGCAGGATACTCATGAAATTTCTATCTGTTTTTCTGAATTATTACAGGAATTCCAAACATTAAACTATGTGAAATAATGATATTATTATTTTTTTAAAAGAGAGAGAGAGAGAGAGAGAATCAATTTTTATTTAATGTGGCTTTCTTTGCTTCACATACTTCATTGTGTATGTGGTGCTGAGGTTCAAACCTGCATCCTTGCTCATGCCAAGTAAGCCCTGTAACCACTGAGCCACAGCTCCAGCTCCTTAAATTATTTTTAATAAAAAGAAAATAATTCAGATTTATTTATACAAATTTATTTGACAATGTGAGAAAAGAAAATTCAATAAAAATTTACAGATGCATTAAGATGTTAAAGAATGGTCCTAGGTTTTGCAAATACTTATCAAATGCAATCATATATGTTTGTGATATATATATATATATGTGTATATATATATATATTCACACAAACACACATATTGTATGTTTCCTGTATCTTATGTCCTTCCGCTCCTCTTCAGTATAGTCCACTCTTCTTACATGTGGAACAATTACATGGGTAGATGTTTACATGTATCCCAATAGACTTTAAAGTGGGCAGGCATAAATATGCACATGCATGCAATGTATACATATGCATGCACACCTCACGTGCATACACACGAACACATGCAATGGTCATATGCATCACATTTCTTTGTGGTTTATTTTTTTTATTAATTGTATCAGGGATTGAACCCAGGGATGCTTAACCACTGAGCAACATCCCCAGCCCAACACACCACATTTCTTAATCTGTTTTGGCAATACTGTCAATCCTCAAGAGAAATAAATTGGCAGGTGGAATGTGAAATGGTCTAACGTAATTCACCACATTGATTGCTGTTCAATTCTAAAAGCCATCAGTTTGAACAGTTTATTTCATTCGTCACTAAATTGTCCAATTTGTTGCTTTCATTTGGACACTGATAAATGTATGTTCTCTAAAATTCGGAAAAATTATAAACTGAAGTCTAATTACCATTATGACTAAAATTGAGCATGTTCGTTTATAACTGGTAAAACCGTTTTTTAGTATCCTGTGATAAAACTCTACATTATAGATTCTGAATTATGCCATTTGAAAGTCAGCAAAAAAATCACACAAACATCAAAAAGTAAAATGTAATAATGTCAAGTCATATCAACAAGCAACGTATTTTAAATGTATAGAAGAAATTTTTTCAAGTGATGTAATAGTATATTTAATTTCAGTTTTTTGTTTGCTATATGAGAATAATGAAAATAAAAACATATAACTTATCCCAATATACAACATATCTTTAATTATGTGTCCATATTTTTCTTTAATAATATTAACATGAACTAGCCATAAAATATCCTTCAGAATTGAGAGAGCAGATGATTATTTTTTCTTATTCTACCCTGGATCTGTTTATCCTACAATGCTCTCAGTTAAGAGATTCTGGAATCAAAGAATGGTTCCCTGAATTTGGCTTAGACACTTAGGCCACCAGGATAAAATAGGATTCAGGATTTAGCAAAATCGGCACTGTACTTGAAGATTAGCCATTAGCTGCGAATACTTGCCAACTGCAGCAGCAGCTGGTGTTTAAAAGTCTCAAATGCTCATTTCATTTTTGCTCATCAACGTATCCAAATTGAGTAAGAAACGATAAACGGTAAGGAAAGAAAGTGCACATGTCACTACGTTGGTTTCCTTTTAGTAAAAGTGAATACGGTTCATTGCTTTTGTCATTCAAGAATTATTCGGTTTAAATGTGAATGCATATACCATGTGCTCCATGGCTGCATGTATCTCTGTATGTATATGCATGTATGTATGCACACCTGTATGTGTATGTACATGTATGTCATAAGAAGTTAGAGTTAACCTCACAAGTAGAAATCTTGTACTAAAGGAATAATTTACAGTTCCCTTAGAATATATATATATCAATATTATATAGCTTAACTAGTCACAGAGATGATACTATTAACATGATTGTAAAAATGCCATAGTGTATTTAAGAAAAATAAAACCTGAAGAATGAGGGACTTACTCTTACGTTAACAAACCATACCCTAAATGTCTTACTCATCAGAAAATTTTCTTCACTCACTCAGCTGCTCAGTAATGAAGACTTAAAAAGTAAAACTTTTTTATTTCATATATTATGAGAACCAATGTATTAAGATAAAAATAAAGGTCTGAGAATACCACCAGGATGTTATAGGGATTAAATAATTCTTGTCACTTCAGGGGTGTCAGAAAGAGAAACATTTAAACTGGGAGGAAGGACTGCTATTCACATTGTTGAACTGTAACCCCAAGGAGGGTTTAAAACTTTTGCATTACAATGGGAGCTGAGAGAGATTTTTATTCCCTGCTTGGTAAAATCATTTTAACAAAGACACCTATCCACAAGTGGATTAGAAAGTCTTGCAATATAGGCAATTTCTTCTCTACACAAGTGTTCAAGGACAGGGCTGGGAATTGTTGAGGCTTTAAGCAGCACTCTCAGCATTGGGAGGTTTAATAGTCTTTCAGATGGAAGTCTATTAAAAACAGCATGCCATTTCTTAAGATGGCATGACTTTTATAAAAATGGGATCATTCTCAAAATTTTTGAAATGATCTAAAAAAATTATCTCTCTTTTACTTAGTGTTGTTCAACTTTATGCTTCCATATGATATAATATAGTTGCTCCAAATAGCAATGTGGTGTTTTAAGAAGCAGAAAATATGGAAATTCAAGAAGCTATCTGTAATGTTTTTAACAAATCTGTGAGTTGAATAAATTTTGAATTTATTAAAAATAAAGTGAGAAAAGTTCTTCCTCTCACAGGATTTAACATTACAGAACATCTGGCATTTGGAATACAGATATTAAAATAAAATTCATGAAATTTTACAGTATTATTCACAATGTATAATTGATCTTTTAGCAGATTTTAAATGAGTCCTGGTTGAACTTTGAGAAATCATATTTTGTATGACCTGAACATTTATAGTATATAAAAATACACTAATAAGTGAATGATATTATGTATTTTAAATAAAATTGAATGACATTTCATTCTATAAGTAAATCAGATGGAAAAACACTCAAAATTATATCATATTCCCACCAGGTAAATATAATAACGGAAATAGCTCCACCAGATTTTTCATTTGGTAAATGAGTTTTCTTCTTTCTTATTGAAGCAGCTGTTTGGTTGTCATTAAACTGTGCCTTTTGAAAAACAAAATGTATAATTAGTGGTAGTCAAGTAGGGAGAGTTATTCTGGGCACATACCAATCTCCTCTGGGCTCCCCTGCGGGGGAATTCTTGACTCAGCCTAAAGACAAATACTGTTATATTTTGAAGGCCAGGAGAGACTGTGTCCAATCATAACTTAGATAAATTTTCTTCAAAGTTTTTAATTATAGGTCACTTAGGTGGTGAAACAGATGGTAGAAGGGTAAAGTGGATAACGAGACACAAAGACAGGTGGCAGACATCCTAGGGAATATTTTCTGAGATAATGTCAGTCTTAGCACTTTATAACATTGGGATTCCCAGTGCAGGCTCGTGGGTGGGGGCCAGTGCTGACCTTAAATAATTTAAGAATTGATCATTTGAATGTAGTGAACCAATCAATTTTCTTAATTATCACCTTAAAAGATTATACTAAAGTATATTAAATTATCCTTGGGAAACAAAAGAATATTCCTAAATGACCTTTAAAAATGTTGAGAGAGAAAAAATACATGTACAGTCAGCCTAAAAATTATACCACTTTGGAGTAATAAATTTGCAGTAGCCAGGGAATTTTCAAACATATCCATATGTATCAACATATTTTAAAAATTCATAAGGAGAAATATATCACAATCGCTTTTAAATCCATCTCTGGTGGTAGAAACTATCCTCAGTAGAGTCTGGGATGTTTGACTAACCTGGAATGGGAATGAAGCTTTCCGGTGAACAGGCTACTGTTAAATTTAAAATGTTACAGGTGGGTGAAAAGTTTCTTGGACCAGGAGTCCTAGCACATGCCTATAATCTCAGCTATTCGGGAGGTTGAGGCAGGAGGACAAAAAGTTGGAGGCTAGCCTAGGTAAGTTTGCAAGGCCTTTTCTCAAAACACAAATTTAAAAAGGAGAGGAGCTGGCTATGTAAGTTAGTAGTATCACTGGGTTCAGTCGCCAGAACCATAAAAATAATAAAAATAAACAAACGAAAATAAAAAACGTCCTGGTATGATACCAACAGTAAGAACAAACAGACAACAAAAACAGTGTTAGGATTATTTTTTTAAAACATGTTCTACCTGCTTGCATAAATCTGAAATACTTGTTGCTTGCTGTAGTGATAGAGTTACATAGAATATCAGTATCAAAATTTTTGAGAACTATTTGCACTCTGGAATGATTTTGGAGTTACGAAACTGCTTCAAATTCCTCCAGAATAGCACTCTGGCACTTTAGCTCAACAATAATTTATATATACAAATTTTAAAGATAAATGGTGCGTTTGTGTTTCAGAAATAAGAATTCAGGCTCTTTGACTTGCTCTCTGTATTTCTCCCTTCAAAAATAACAAAAAAAATCTTATAGGTTCATGTAGAAACACCTCAGGATTATTTGAATGTGTTATTAATAAATTGTAATTTGACATAGAGTGTTGAATTAGATTGGCCAATCACCTTTACCTACTGGAAGAAACACCCATTTCTGCCCTAGAAACCCATTTATTGCTTTTATGACATACCACGGTATTTACATCTTCATTCCTGAGGGATACTTACATAAAGAAAGCAAATGACAAAGAATAAGAACATTTTTCTTTTATTTATTAAGAAAAATATTGCCCTTTCCTAACAGTTCATTGCTAACGTATTCTATGCAAAATATTTAAGGGATCTGGTAAAAGTAACTAAAAAAATAATGCACTACCTTGAAAATCTGTAATTCAGTAGATCATTAAAGCATATAAGAATAAATACTTTCAACATTTCAATATTCAAATGAAAGAAGTGTGTGCTGTGGCTTATGCCTGTAATCCTAGCATAAGGGAGGAAGATCACAAGTTCAAAACCAACCTTAGAAACTTAGGCCCTAAGTAACTTAGTGAGACCCTACCTCAAAATTAAAAATTAAAAAAATAAACTGGGGATATGGCTCAATGGTAAAGTGTTCCTGGGTTTAATCCCTGGTACCAAGCAAAAAAATGCAAATTTCACTCATCATATGAAATATGGTTAATTTGAAGCAATATCTGAGCATTATTATTATTTTGGAAAAGTCCAAGAAATTCATAAGCATACATATGATTTTAAATAAACATATTCAAATTTCTATTTTAATATATTATTGTAAAATTTCAAACAATTAAAGATATCCAATAAGATAAACACTTTAAAAAAGGAATCACTAACAGTTTCTCAATATTAAAATTTAATATGGTGTCAGTGTGTTTCCTTATTAATCTGTTCAGGGAATACATATTACAGAAAAAGCACATATCAAGATTCATGAAAATAGCCTCCTATGTATTTGTGTGACCTAGGGGAGACTTCCAGCTGATCTGCATTAGTAGAGACATACTGTTAATTAAAAGTAGTGTCTCTTTTGAATGATGGTGGCTCTGCTGAAATAGTTGTTAAGTATTTTAATATCTCTGCTGAATTTGACTAATGTTTACCATGAAGTGGTAGTGAGCTTTTCATCAGCATTATGCAGAATTGCACTGTGTGGACCCCCATCTGCTGCTAGTGCAAGTAGTTAGGTACTGGAATCATGAACATTTTTTTTTTTCTGTGATCAGATAGGAGCACAATTTTCTTAAGGACAGAGAGTAAATTGTATTTAGTTCAACACAAGTGTGGTAAATTAAGCAATTCTATGTATATTTGATAGAAGTCATTGAGTTTGGGGAATGAATTAAAACTTTGTAACTTGAAGTTCAGTAAAGGAAAGTGTTGCTTTCTTTCAGTTGAAGAGTCTTGATATCTACACCCAGAGACAAGCTCCACAGTTCACCAGGATTTACTTTAATAAAGATTATTCATGCCCACAGACCTGAGCAAACATTTGATTCAAACGCTGTAATTCCAAAACACTTTCTATGACAAAATCTTTTTAATAGCAAATTCATCACAGCATTTACCCTCTGTATAACATTATGAGCAATATTTGTGATTAGTGTATCACCGAAAAATATGAGTGTTAAAGGTGCTTTTGTTGAGATCTCAGATGAGAATGAGGAAGATGCTATTGGAAATTAGAGGAAAGGCTATTTTTGTTGTAAAGCAGAAGAGATCATGGCTGAACAATATCTTCTATCAGTAGTTGAAAAATAAAGCTTGTGATTACGTTAGTCATCTTCCCTCACTGTGAAAACCAGCTTAAAGGAGGGGAGATGCGATTTGTCTGGTAGCTTCTGAGGTTTCAGTCCAGGGTTGCTTGGTCCACTTGCTTCGAGGCCTGAGATGAGGCAGGACATCAAAGTGGAATCAGGTGGCACGGGACAGCGGCTCACTTTTCAGCAGCCAGGAAAAGGAGAGGTCAGGGTTCCAACATTTCCTTCCAAGCCAAATTTATATTTTATTTATCTTTATTTGTATAATTTAAAATATCATTTAAGAAATATCTGGTGCTTGATGTACAAAGAAAAAATTGTACATACTTCACTCTCCACTTTGAGACTAATCACCCCCAGAGTAATTAAATCTCAGCATTTGATAAATATTATCAACTCTATGTGCCTGCACTGGGGTTAATATGCATTAAAATGAGCTTTTATCTACTACCAGAAAAAAATCTTTGTCTCTAGATACATTTTATTTTACTGTATTTTAAATAAATAGTAATGCGTTTGAAAAACACAGTCGCAAATTTGAAATTTATATATCATATTATGTCCATGGACTTAATCTTGGGTCACAGAAAGAAATTGGTGATGAAGAAGAGCCTATTATTTTAACAGCTTGTTGACTTATTGACCTGAGTAATTTTCAGAGAATTTTGATCTTTTGTGATCCATGAAAAGCAAATGTGTTTTGTGTTTTTGAACCAACAGGACAAAATAATTTCTGTATCAAATGAAGTGAGATTAGTTGTTTTGCTATACATCTAAGGATGAACAGATGATCAAAATTTAAGGAGTTTCCTTACTATTCACATCAGAATATATTTGCAGGTCAATTCTGAGCAATAATTTGACTGCTCTGCTTTCTAGAGACTTGTGTGAAAGCTCTGACAAATTGGGAAGCAAAGAATACCTTGCATTTAAACACTTCACATTATCTTTGAGTTTCAGAAAAGGCGTCGGTCACAACTGCAAACAGACTTCCCTTTACGTAATGTTTTCTACGCTCCTAAAAATAGTGAGGTTTTCTGTTTGCCAATATGTGAGGAGGTATTCTACAGTTTTTTTCAAGACACAGTGTGAAAGTTAATATTAACGGGACTTTACTGTAATTCTTTTCAAAGACAAATAACAAGAAGCCACTAAAATCTGTTGCGGGCAAATTGATCCAAACGTTCTAGATGCATAATTCATAAGAACAAAGCTAAGATGCTTCAAAACTTTCCCAGATACGAATTGATAGTGAGACTTGTCTTTGCATCATAATGCATTTTGGGTGGTTCATAAGTAGTATGGCCATATAAATTATCAACCAAAGCTGCACACTTTTGAGTGAATGAGCTCATTATTACTTGAGCAGGAAAATATAGCCGGTACTGAAATGTACTGGGCAAGCTAGAATGGAAGGCCACCCAATTTGCCACATCATGAATTCTGCCAATAGCAAGAGGCTCTGATATTTTGTATTTTAGCCACAAGATCGTGGAAAACACTGGAGATCAAGAGTTTCAGGTCAGTTACTTTGCATAGATGATCTTCTACAGGTGGAATTGTAGAAGCTGTTCAATATAGATCAAATTGTACAAATCTGTTTCCTGAAATCATACTTGCCAAATTCTACCCTTTAAGTTTTGTTTTTATTTGTTTGATTTGATAAAATAATGCAGAAAGTGTGCATGTTAGGGTGTGTTCTCACACATATATGTCAGTATTTTTATGCCCATATGTGTGTCTATATCTATATCTATATCATCTATCTATATATATATGCAGTTACACACAGAGATCTTTTTTGATTAGAATTACTTGATTCCTTACCGCCATGGTCCAACTAATTTAATGAATAGATCTAAATGGTGAATATAGGTGAGAAACTGCTTACAAATACCTTGTTGTGATACCTTAATATTTGTGATGTTTCAAATTAATATTGTTGCAAACATAATGTTAAATCATACAAAATAGACTTTGATTCACACAACCTTATTTTGTTTTTCATGTCATTATTTATATTTATGTGACAGATAAATATATGAATATTCTTTTCAGATGTTGCATACATACACTAATTCAAGTACATACTTAATATAAATTGTACATGAATATACCTTTAACTCCTATAATACACCACCAGAAGCATTTTTAAAATACATTTTTTTACTCAAGATTTGTTAAACTATGACACTTTGTATAGGAAAGGTATGCCTGATTATGAGGCAGGAACTCAATTTTAGTTAAAATGGAGATATAACATTGCTACTGTCAAAAGTAATTGTAATTTAATAGACTGCCTGGAAACTTCCCTGAAAAAAAATCTACACAATAAATTACCTTTAACTTATTTTTTTATTGTAAAAGGTTTTATTCATGTTCAGAATCCACTTTAATTAAGGTGGTAGTCCAATCTTTTATAGTATTTATTTTGCAATTGTATATGAGTACGTATACATGTATGTATATATTACATATGTATTTATTCATATATAATATTTTCTGCTTACATTATAATTTTCTATATACAGCATATCTGCAATATTTCATATCCCAACATATTTCAACAGGAGTATCATTTAACTTGTAAATGTGTAATATAAATGCATGAGATAAAATAAATTATTATCAAATGAAGATTAATCAGCATCTCAAAGTAAAATTTATATAGTTTGCTAATTAAATGGATATTTGAAGTACAAAATTTTTCTTTAAAGATACTTAGTGCAATTTTTCTGTTTGTATCTTCATTATTTTTAACAGGAAGATCAGGTTATATATAATGCCTTCACAAGCTTAGATAGTTTTACATTTAATTATGCATTTTTCTTTTCATAATCAGTTTTATGGTCTAATTAAGTTTGTTTAGAAAAGCTATAACTATATAATAAATGCCTATGTCTTTAGCTTATCATAGGTAGATTAATTAAATAAATGATTTTATTGTTGTTTTCTTTTTACATTTGTAAAAAATGCACTCTGATACAAGGCACAAAATTAGAATAAGATAGATTACAGTCTGAAATGGATTGTAAATCAACTTTCAGTACTGTGAATATTTTATAGCAGGCATTTACAAATGAAAAAAACTGACATTTAGATAGCAATGCATGCATAATTTCCCTCTTATATGTCATTTCACTGAGATGAAAGTAATTTTAAAATGCAAGGTCAAAGAAATGATTACCCCTAACAAATAATAATAAACGAAGCTAAGGACAAGTATCAGGAAGCAATTTGACATTTTCTTATTCTGTGGAGCATTTAATATCTAATGTACACCTTCAAACAAGACTAGGAAATTTTTGAGGTAAGAAATCCTTGAGGTAATATGGAGATAACTTCAAGGTAGATAAATTGTTCATTTGATTTAATGGCTGCTATTGTTCCCTGGTCAAAACACAGTTGGGGCTGATGGGAGCCAATATCTCCTATATCTGATGAATGGTGTGACCAGAACAACCTCAGTCTCAGCAGGAAAGACATTGAACAAATTGTCAGCATGATTTACATACAAGTTGTCAACAGCATCTGGGTCGCTCTGTGAAAGAATGATGGGTAACAGATGTTCTGGGAAATACTACCATCTGCCCTTTCTTAAAATACATCCCCTGTGAAACAATGTATTTGAATGGATGCCACGGACATACCTTTCCTTTGAAGAACCTAACTGGCCTCAATATTTCAGTATAGCTTGTAGCTATCACAAAAAGCAAAACGATCTTATGGGTGTAAAGGCAATCAGGTCAAGTAAGAGGGAGGTCCTTGAGCAGGTCTTTAAATTAGTCACATAGTTTGGCAACAGAATGGTTGACGATTCCCTAGAGTACATGCTGGGAATATTCCATCAGGTCAAGAACTCAACCTGTGCATATCCTTTAGGTAATGTCCCAGTTGGAAATGATTTACTTATTTGTTTCAATTAAACAGTGTCTCATAACTTTTAAAACCATTTGCACTGCAATTACAGAAATATACATATAACATGGGAAATAAATATATCACTCATTAAATTGATACCTACGTTTGTCTTTTAAATCAACACTTAATAATGTTTCAGTGTGTTAAAGATTAAATGTGCAGTGCTTAATGGGTTTGGGATGAGCAAGAGTAAAATCCAGGGCTCTGGACAGTAAAAACCATTTAGCCACTTTCTTAGTCTCTAGTCTCCAGTATGAATTATTTATTTTAGCAAATAATTTCTTTCTTCTTCAGAGATGTTAATTGGATTTGTGCTTGCTAGACCTGGGACCTATGTGCTATGGAACACTTCTCAAAACTTAGCCATGTTTTAAAAATCTATCAAATACTCTTTTCTACTGAATTATTACTAAGAATATCATTCTTTTTTTAAGATAGAAAGAGGGACAGTGAGAGAGAGAGAAGGAATCAATTTTTAGTTTAGTTTTTCACGTGACTTTCATTGCTGTGATGTTACATTGTGTACATGGTGTTAGGGTTCAAACCCACGCGTGCAAGGCAAGCACCATAACTGCTGAACTACCACTCCAGCCCAAGAATATTATTCATAAACATAGAATTCCAACTGCAAAAAGCATGCATAGAGTTTTTCCCTTGTGGATTTATGTCATATTTCATATTTAATGTATAAACTTATTATGAAAATATAAGTAGATGAGATTAAAACATAAGAAGATAAGTTATTTTTGGAACTTCAGGATAAAAGAGAATTGGCAAAGACTAGATTCCACAGATTCAAAAGTATGTTTCTGCATGTTATCTTGTCATTGCACTTATAGATTCTTTCCATGTTTAATTAATTAATTTTTAAAATAAAATTTTTGACTGTCCTGTGAGCATCTTTTGTAAATCTGAGGGTGATTCATATGCTTGTAATAGTATACTCATAAAAGGATAATAGATGTGCATATTGACAAGCATAAAACAATATGTCTTACATTGGTAGTACAGATTATGGTAATTTCATTATGCCATCTTAATTCAGAACTTTTATAACAATGATAGTGAGAAGTGATTATCTTTCAAATGATTAATTATATTTATTTTATCCCATTTAAAAATTGTATATTTCTCAAACATTATACTAACCAGAACATTAAGTTTATGAAAATAATTTATTTTTTTGTCATTCTGAGTAAAAAGAAATAGATCTCAATGGAGGAATTCCAAAAAGCCCATAAACATATGAGAAAATACTCAACATCACCAGCAATAAGAGAAATGCAAATCAAAACTTCACTGACATTCCACCTCAATTCTGGTCACAGTGCCAAAAATGAATGACAGACGCTGGAGGGGATGTGGGAAAAGAGGAACACTGTCACATTGCTGGTGGGACTGCAAACTGGTGCAGCCACTCTGGAAAGCAGGGTGGAGAATTCTCAGAAAATTAGGGCTGGAAAAACCTTATAACCCAGATATCCCACTCCTGGGTATCTTCACAAAAGAGCTAGTATTGGCATATTACAGAGATGTTACAGCTTCTTCAATGTTTATAACAGCTCAATTTACTATAGCTAGATTATGGAACCAACCCAGATGACCCTCACTTGCTGAGTGGATTCAAAAATTTTGGTATATATATATATATATATATTGGAATAATACTCAGCTATTAAAAAAATGATATTATGGCATTTGTAGCCGAATGCATGGAGATGGAAAAAAAAGTTTTGCTAAGGAAATTATCCCAAACTCAGAGACTCAAGGGCTGAATGTTTTCTCTCATTTGTGAAAGCTAGAATACAAGTAGAAACAGTATGATAGTTGGATAACCTAATAATTACCTCAATATTTATGAATTTTTACACGGCCATGGGGAATCTTGCCTACTAGGATCCTGGGAGAGGTAGGGGTGGGCAGGGAGAGGATAAGGGAAAAGGAAGGATATGAAGGAGACCAGAGGGAGTGAGTATGGGGGAATCCAAACAGAGGGAAACCTCCGACTTCCATGAGAAGTCCAATTAACTTGGGTTTTAAGTAGGGGGAACATGGAACCATGGGGAACCCATGGGGGCAAGCCATGGGATGGCAGCAGCCTTGGCTTGTTCTGTTATACATTTGTTCTTGATGTTAGGTGATGAACCCCTCCTAATTATAAGAACATGTTTAACGAATAAAAAAAGAGAAAGAAATAGATCATTTAGGGGTGGAATATGGCCTTTTGAGAAGCCTGACAAGTCTGAGAGTGGAATGATCCACCTTCAGATTCACATAGGATCCCTGGAGGACAGAAAAAAGCCATATTAAAGCAAAAATATAAAGCAGAAGGAGTTAGATACACAAACACATACCAAAAGAAGAGCAATGATATGAAGATACTTAGAAACATGTTTGACCAATGGAACCCTGCAATAGCAAATTCTCTTTTATCTTTGAATTCCAAAAAATAACTTAATCCCCTTGACTTTCATATTGTAGCATCATTTTATCTATTCATGTGTGCTCCACCATCTTTGCTAAAATCTGGGAAGAACTGTCAAACTGAAAAGAATGGCATTAGGCCATTCTCCTCTTCCTTCAGCTAACTAAGACTTTAGAAAAATTTGAAACATAAAGAAGTAATAATTATCATACATTGTACTAATTGTATTTAATTTAATTCATTACTTTTGGAGGATTCATAATTAGTTCATTATAGAGGACACAAATGCAAAGACAGCCATTCTTGTTCACAAATGGTAAGGCAGAGAGACAAATAAGTAGAAACCTACTCCGGGTGCCCCCAAAGATTTGAAAATCTGTCAAATTGTTTCCATGGTTTGTTTGTTTGCTGGTTTTTTTATTTGTTTGTTTGATTTTCATCAACAATACATAAAAGAACTTCATAATTATTACTCATGAAAAAAAGAATGAGTTTCTCTTATGTTCATTTTTTTCACTGCCTTAAGAGAGAAAATATTTATTTTTCAACATCTAAAATATATCACAATAATTACATTTATCGATGCCAGAGATAAAAAAGAATAGAATCATAAAGTCATTATGCATAGGTCACAAATAAAGGAAAATATGCTTTTTTGTGTCTTTAAGATCTTTATAATTAACTTATTTAGTTTTTAAAGGAAGTTAGGGAGAGAGTAAGAGAGAGAGAGAAAGAGAAAATCAATTTTTTTTATTGTTCCATCTCACCTTTATTTATTTCTCCAGCACTTAGTTGTGTACGTGGTGCAGGGGTTCAAACCCAGGTCCTAGCACATGCCAGGCAAGCACTCCAACTGCTGAGCCACTGTTCCAGTCCTGATCTTTAAAATTTAAATAACAGTTTATATGGTGCTAATAGTTGTTCCAGTGATTACACATGAGTAATCAGGGATACAAATGGGGTTCTCCCATGTGTAGAATTATAGTCCATAGTACAGGTCAAGGGTGCATGCTCTTTTATTAAAGATAGCATGCAAAATATGGGAGATTGATCCAAAGATGGTCAACACTTGCATAACTCTTTTATATCCATCCTTTTCATCACACATTTTTACAGTTTCTCTCACTAAAGATGTGAGTATTTTTTTCCCCAGTTCTGGATTCTGAGTTCAGTCACTTAACCAGCATAAGCTAATGGAATGCTAATATGCGATTCATGCAAAGGCCTGGAATAGCACTTCTGTGTTTCCACTTTCTCTCATCTTTCCTTGAAGTGACTTGAGGATAAGCTCAAGCTTGAATGCTGGAGGGTGATAGACTAGACAGTGCCAAACTTGTGTGGTCTTTTCAGGAAAGGCTAGTTTAGGCCATTTGAAGAACAGCTAATGCATGAAGATTGTGAGAAAACACTACCCAGGTAAGCAGAGTAAACACACAGAGCTAGTCCAACTGAAATCAATGGCATCCCCCAGTGTGTAATTTTAATGAATATTTACTGAAATATGTCCCTGTGGCTTTGTAACTGTTTTCTGAACAGTGTAATTGTGGATAACGGATGCGCAGGTGCACAGAGTTAATTTTATTTGTTTTTGTTGTTTTACTTTTGGACATCCTGATATGTTTTTAATGTGATTTGAATGAATGTCTTTAAGAGGGCAAGGATCTTTCAATTAACTAAGGAGTCAATTATATGCGATTGTTTTGCACCTGGCCCAAATCACATGTTTATGTTATTTGTTTGAATTTGGTAAGCATTTACTTTTATAGCCCTTCATCTTTTAAGATATTTAAAACCTGCATTTCCTTGGAAAAACTGAAGCTCTTGACACAGACTTTGATTGTATAAACCTAGTTGTCTATGAGTTGAAAATTATCTGACTATGTTGCCAAAAAATATTTCAAGAATAGTCACTCAAATTCCATGTGTAGGATTTGTTAATTGTCTAGAACAGCTGTGGTAGAAAAAAAACCTAAAGAACACAAAATGTATTTAGTTTTTTATTTGTCAAAGAAATTTAAAAGACATTTATTATAAAGTTAAGAAGGTTTTTTTCTAGCTGCAAAATGACTAAATCCGAGAGCTACACACATAGGCTAAAGTTATTACTTAATATAACATGCTAAAGTAAGCAGGTTAACAGACAGATAAAATAAACTGCAGATGATTTTGTGTTGATATTCATTAGGGATACTGGTCTGTAATTTTCTTTTTTCATGCATTTTTGTTGGGTTTTGGTATCAGAGTTATCACTGCCTCATAAAAAGTTTTTGGGAGAGTCCCCTCCTATTCAATTTCTTGGAATAGCTTAATAAAGAGAGATGTAAGCACCACCTCATCGGTGTGGTAAAACTCAACAGGAAATCCACCAGGTCCTGGACTTTTCTGCAATGGAAGGCTTTTTAATTGCTTTATGGATTTCAGTACATGTTGTGGTTTTTAGGACTTCAATATTGACCGGTGTCAATTTGAGGATGGTATATGTGTAGGAAATTTGTCCATGTCTTTCAGGCTATCTAATTTACAGGAGGATAGTTTTCAAAATATGTTCTTATAATTTGTTGGATTTCCATGGGGTCAGTGGTGATTGCTCCCTTTTCATTGGTGATTTTGTTGATTTGCTTCAATTCTCTCCTTTTAATGAGATTAGATAGGGGTCTATCAGTTTCATTTATTTATTTTTTAAAGAGCCAACTCTTTGTTTTGAAGATTCTTTTTATTGTTTTTTTTTGTTTGTTTGTTTTCAATTGTGTTTATTTGAGCTCTGAGCTTGACTACTTCCTGTCTTCTGCTGGCTTCGGACATAAGACTGTTCTTTTTTTGGAGGAATTTCAGGTGGAGCATAAGCTTATTTATTTGTGATCTCTCCTGATTTTTACTGTAGCCACTCAGCACTATAAATTTTCCCCTTAAGAATGCTTTCATGCTGTTCAAAGGGTTTTGATATGTTGTGTCTTCATTCTCATTCATTTCCAAGAATTTCTTGATTTCTGCTCTCACAACTTTTTGGATCCATTCATCATTTACTATGGTATTATTCAATCTCCATGTATATATGTATTTTCTGTTATGATTTTTACTGTTAATTTCTAGGGTCACAGCATCATGATCTGATAGGATACATGGAATAATATCTACTTTTTTATTTGCTGAGTGTTCCTTTGTGAACTAGAATATAATCTATTTTGGAGACAAATTCATGTGCTGCTGAGAAGGTGTACTCTGTCAATTTGGAGTGGAATATTCAGTAGATGTGTGTTAAGTCCATTTGATTTATGAAGTTAATTAGACCGGTGATCTCTTTATTGTTTTTTTTTAATATGATGAGCTGTCTATTGGTGACAGAAGAGCATTAAAATTTTCAGTATTATTGTGTTGATGTCCACAAGTGGTTTTATGTCATGGAGTAACTTTTCTACATAGTTGGGAGTTTTGCTGTTTGGAAAGTGTATATTCACTATGGTTTTATCTTCCTGTTGTATGGGTACCCCTTACTAAAATGTAGCAGGCTTCCTTATCTCTTCTGATTACTTTATGTTTGAAGTCTACATTGTCTGATATAAGTATTACAACTCCAGCTTGGTTTCTTGGGTATGCCTGGTAGATTGTTTTCCATCCTTTCACTCTTAATGTGTGGATGTCATTAGCTGTAAGGTGGGTTTCCTGTAAGCGGCATATTGTTGGATTTTGTTTATGATCCAATCAGCTAATCTGTGCTTTTTGATTTCTATGTGGAGACCATTCACTTTCATTGTTAGGATAGTTATGTGTTTGTTTTTCACATTCATCGTGTTTCATTAGGGAGTTCTGTTCTTTCTTGGTTGTCTTTTGATAGCATGCACTTTTATTGAATTTTTTCTGTTTGTACCTTTAGAGGAGTGTTTGCTTGTTCTTCTTTTTGGAGTTTATCCTTGAGAATTCTTTGTGATGCTGATTTTGTGTTAATAAATGCTGAACATTTGATCGTTACAGGAAATATTCTTATTTCCAAATGGAACTTGAAGCTGAATTTTGCTGGATATAGTATTCACAGTTGCAGGTTGTGGTCATTCAGACATTGAAAGATCTCCATATAGGATTTTCTTGCTTCTAGGATCTAGGCTGAAAAGTTAGAGGGGATCCTCATTGGTTTGCTTCTGAATTGTGATTTGGTATTTTTCTCTTGCCGCTTTTGGTATTCTTTCCTTGATTTCCTTGTTGTACATTTTGAATATGATGTGTGTAGGTGAATTTCTCACTTGTTTAGGCCTATTGAGTGTCCTGTATGCTTCCTAGATGAGCATTCCTGACTCTGTTCTGATATGGGAAAATTTTTCTTTAACTATTTAGTTCAGAATGTTCTTCATATTATTTGTTTGTGTTTCGATTACTTTGTGTATCCCAGTTATTCTTAGAAAGTTTCTTGTAATTTCATCCCAGAAAATTTGAAAATTCTTCTAGTGTTCTGTGAGGTTTTTTTTTTTTTTTTTTTTTTTTTTTTTTTTTTTTTTTTTTTTTTTTTTTTTTTTTTTTTTTTTTTTTTTTTTTTTTTTTTTTTTTTTTTTTTTTTTTTTTTTTTTTTTTTTTTTTTTTTTTTTTTTTTTTTTTTTTTTTTTTTTTTTTTTTTTTTTTTTTTTTTTTAATAGAGGTTAGTCTATTATAAAATTCTTCCATCATTTTCTGGTGTGATTGACTAAAGATTTTAGTTTTGTTACTTCCTTTTTCAGTATGTATATTCTTTGATAATAGAGTTTGTCATCTCTTGAGTTTTCTCACTTAGTCTCTTCAGCAAGTCTTTTAGTTCATCGTTCCACTTAGTAATAAGATTGTTGATAATTATTTCTAGATTTTCATCCCACTCCCTGTCTGTGTGTGCCTTGTTTGTGGAGTTGTGGGCTTGAGGTGAACATTTTCTATTTTTATTTCTTATTTTTGATTATCTTCTTCTGGATATCTAAATTGAGTTTCTGTTATGGATTTAGGTTCCAGGGTGTCGATCTGGAATCTTTTGCAGGTGTGGGGCAGTCCACTTATTTGTAGAAGTGCAGCAGCTGAGGTGCATTGCTGATCCTGGAGTTTCATGATGGGTGCAATCAGCCTCCTGTATGCTGCAACAGGGTCTGCCTGGAATCCTTGGAAGTAAGTATGGGCCTGATATATATGGTACTGGTAGGTATGGTCTGTGGCTGGGCATCTATGTGAATGGCAGCTTGGTGATTTGGGACATGGGGCATTCTGGGCACAAATGAACTGTGCATGCCTGAAGGCCCCAAACCTGAGGAATGGACCCATGTGCAGAGGCCTGGACCCATGTGCAGCAGCTGGATGACTTGGCTCTGGTGGGGTCCTGAGCATGGGTGTCCTATGAGTGCTTTAGGCCTGAGTTTGTGCAGTAGCTGTGTGAGACAACTCTGACAGGGTCCTTGGTGCAGGTGTCCTGTGAGAGCCTATAGCCTGGATCTGTGTGCAGTGGCTGAGCAGGTAGGAACTAGGGGGGCAGAATCCTGAGCTTGGGTGAACTATGTGTACCTGAAAGCCCTAAACTCAGACTTCATCACTTCTGAGAGGGAAAATTATGACAATGTAACATTTTTAATAATAAAAATTAAAAGTAAAATAAAACTTGTCTCTGTTGTAACAGCATTAAACATTTTTTATGATAAAATTTTGTTTTCAGTAATCAAATAAAATTTAATTTTCAATTCAAAATTTAATATTAATATAAAATTTATTATTATTTTATTTTCAAACATAATGAAAGAGTTAATGTAATTTTATTGATTTTAATTTTGGAGGTAGTTAAAATTCCTTCCTTTTAATAATATTTTGAACATTTGCCTTTTTAAAACTGTTAGATTAAACAATAATAAACAAGTCGAATTGCTATAAAAATTATTGCACAGACAGCTTTCCAATTACTTATGTATTGTAAATCTCTCCTAATTTCCAATTACTTATGTCTTGTAAATTGTTTTCTTGAGAGACTTTTCCTCAGCATCTGTAAATTTCTTTGGTTCTTCTGTTTTCCTTGCCCTTTTCTCTCCTTTCTTTTGTGTACAACTTATACTGATCTACTGATTTCATTGCATGTGCTTGAGCTTTACAGTAGAAAGCTTCAAATATGCTGACTATAAGAGGTTCTATGTAGTTAAGTGATGAACCTTTAAACATATTAACTCCTATAACAGTTAGCAAAGTCACTCATTATACATGAAGACTAAACATTTTGCATTATGATTTATTTCTACAAGTGGAGGATTTGTGTTCATCTGATCATACTTGCTTATTAACTCACTGGTGTTAGTAACTGTGCTTTAAGTCTCTATACCTTTATTCTCCATCATTGAGCTGTTCTACTAATTCCAAGGCACTGTAACTTCTCCTGATAGGCAGTAGTCCCTTCATAGTACAGAGTTTTGGAGCCTAGGTTTCATGTCCTCTGGCTATTTGATTTCACCTGCCATAATGCATATGCTATGTTTTGTACTGTCCCCATGGATTTTTTTTTCAGTGCTATAGGAACTCAGCCCAGCAAAACATCCTGTGAATTATGGAAGAGATAGAAATCATAGAAGAAAAGTAGTCTCTCAGTTGAGAAAAGGAGCTAGAGAAAATAATGCAATCTTTCCTTGCTTGAGGAACATAATCATGGGAGGCGTACTCCATGCGTCTGAGAAAGTCCAGGAGAATTCAAGTTTGTGCTATTACTATAGCAACTCCACAGCAAAAATCTCATATGTGCTTTATCCTCATCTTCCCAATCTGCCTGATTTGGTTCTCCAGCTTCTTGGCTTTTCCTGTCACCTGTCTTTATACACAGTTTTGTATTTGCTTCTAGGAAAAACAAATCCAGGTACCATATAAGAAATATTTCTTGATAGAGAGTATATTTCTATTTTTTTTTTTAGAAATGTGTTCAAAAAAGAAGATAATTGAGTGTTCTAAAATAGTAATGCTATTGGTGATCTTTAAAAACCTGGAGTTCCAAAAATCCATGACTCACTGGTCAATTTATCAAGTTACATGTTTAATATGGAACATGTAGATGGGGGACTAGGGTGACTTTGACTACTAGAACAGCTCTTATGATTTCTATTTTATGGCTATAAGAAGTAAATATCTTAAGATATTGTTAAGCAATAATAAAATAGTGCTTCAATTGAGATGAAGATCTTAAAGGGAAAAGTATATTTCACCCTAGGAGTTAAGCAATTAATGAGTCCTAAGCCCTGCAAAGTAAGAAGTAAAGGAACCTTATTTCTTTTCTTTATTTTAAATTTCTAGAGTGATTTTTTCAAGTGCTATAGTAATGAAGAGAGTGAGTTTTTCTGAAAATTCAAGGGGCACCACTACTGACACCATGCTGAGTTAAGATATGATATTTCTTTTTACAGGAAATGTGGCTCATCTGTATGAAAGTTATTTTTATTTAACTCTTCTTGATTACTGACAGGTAGTGCTCTTAATATTTAAAAATGATGAAAATAACCTCAGACGGTATTTCCAATGATTGGTTTATAATGAGATACAAGGCATCAAAAAGTGCATGTGCTTTTTTAAAACCTACTTTCTGGGCATAATACTGCATTTCTTATCTTCCCGTATTTACCATAGAAATAGTCTTCCACAGTTCATAAAATGCATATTACAGATTTTTGCCTTTGTTGTATAGGAGAACAATTTTTAGCAAATGTTTGAATCGTGAACAATATCTTTTTTCTTTTGTTTGAATTACAATTTAATGTGAAAATAATAAATATAAATTCTCTCATTTATATAATTCAACATATTACTTTCATTTAAAAATCATTATATTTCCTTCTCAATGTATTTTCATCATTAGTATGTTCCTCAAAGCTAGACACGGTGGTGCACACCTGTAATCCCTGTGTCTCTGGTGGCTGAGACAGGAGAATCACAAGTTCAAGGTCAGCCTTACAAACTTGGCAAGGCCCTAGGCAACTTAGTGAGACCCAGTCTCAAAATAAAATATAAAAAGGGGTGGGAATGTGGCTTAGCGGTTAAGCACTGCTGGGTTTGATCCCCAGTACAAAGAAAAAAAAAAAGTATGTTTCTCAAACCTCAAATAATTTCACCAGTAATTTTTATTAATATTCCTATTCTCTGGTTATGTATAGATCATATATGATGCTTACTGAAATAGTGGAATTTACTCATATACTATCTATAAATTCACCTATGTATTTTTCTTTAAGTAAACAAAAGCAGTGATATCAAAACTTTATAAAAGGTACGAACATCTAGTTGGATATTCTCTTTATATTACAAATAGCAGTAGCTCTTAAAAAACAAAATTCTTGCAAAACATTATTTTATGTTTAAATATTATAAAATATATTTTTATAATTAAAGTAAATATAAATTCATATTCTGAACTTTTTACATGACAATCATTACATCTATTTGAAAAGTAATTAGCTCCTTGTTTTTGAATATGTAAACTTCTTTTAACCATGTTAATATACAATATTTTACAGTTTTCTTTTATAGAATAAATTTTATGATTTTTTTTTTAAAAAGAGAGGGACAATGAGAGACAGAGAGAAAGAGAAAATCAATTTTATTTTGTTTTTCAAGTGGATTTCATTGCTCATATACTTCCATTGTGTACGTGGTATTGGGGTTCAAACCACATCTTTGCACATGTAAGGCAAGTGTCTTAAGTGCTAAGCCACCTCTCCAAAGCCTATGAAATACATTTCAGGGACTGGGATCAATATGAAAAAGCTTATTTCATTCCATGCTGACTTCCAAATTATTATGTAAATTTTAAAAGTTTCATCAATCTATAAATGTATCTGTTTTACTATATATTGATTCAAGAAATTTATTCTTTTTCTAATAATTTTGTTTTTATTTTGATGATCTTGGGTTTAATTTTACTATAATATTGTTTCTATTTTAAGTCAAAAATTAATTATTAAGTAGTCCACTAATATCTTTAAGCATGATGATACATACTTCACGCTGCAGTCTAAAAATTAACCAGCTACTTGATTTGTGAAAAATGCTATATTATACCATTTACTGCATGAAAGCTTTGCAATTATTGATTGAAATTTAGTAGGTAATTTACAGTTGAATTTTTTAAAATAATTTAATATTTGAGATGATTGATTTAATTATAAATACAATATTAAAAGGTAAGTTTTCAAAAACTCAAACATATTTACTAGGTAGTGAAATAACTTAAAATGAAGACAAGCTTCAAATTCATAACCATGTATCTTTACTTACAGTATTTATATAGTTTTAAATAGTATCTAGCTTACAGTATTAAGATAGGATATCTTTGGAATAAGCATGAGAAGTAAACATCAACTTGAGTATAAAAATTTGGTAGGACAATTTTAAGATAATCTACTTAGAAAGTAAAATCCTTAAAATGTGAAAATATCCAGATTACATTATTGAGGAGAAAAGTAACAAGAGTGTAGTAGCCAATTTTCTTTATCCTTGGCATTTACATATATGATATTTCATTTCTTGTTCCTATTTAAAAAATGTTTTTGTTCTTTTTTAGGGAAAATATATTTATTCCACCTCTTATAACTTAAACTTTTAAAATATTTTTCAATATGATAAATGTCTAGGAATAGGATTTAGTTTATTTTAGTATACTTTCATTTCACAAAATATAAAATTATAGAAAAAAATTAGTATTACTATTTTTCAGCATATATTTATGCTTTTGATTTAAAGAGGGGGTTCCTGTGTGTGTTTATTTGGATCACTGTCAATTTGTCTGAAGTGCAATACCTTCAAAGTAAATGCTACAGAGCCTGGCATGCATAGCACGCTTTATGAGCTCTTGCGTCTCTGAAAAGTTAATTTTTATATCACTAATAGATAACTTTGTGGTAACATCATGTGCTTCTTTTGCTTTTATGTAAACTTAATATTTTTCTACAGTATGATTTTCAACTCATTTTTTTTTTTTGTTTTAAAGATAGACTATTTCCATACCTAGGGGTTAAATTTTTCTCTCAACTTCTGTGTAATATTTGCTAATACAGATTGACCTAACATTAATCAGTTCCTTACTGATATACATTTAGGTTTTCCCATTTAAGTATAATAATTATTAGAAAAAATTCATTGATTTTAGTAAATTTTTGTACAGTCTTTCATGCATTCTGAGAGTGATTTGTTAATTTTGAGATTACTGACAAATTGTATTCCACATTGTCCACAGCATTATATGCCTATCATTAGTAAATTATGTTGCTTGCTTTCTTATTCTTTAGAGAAATTATCTAATCAAAGTATTAGAATTCTGTTAATACAGTGGTTGGCAACAGGAGTTTATTTTATGCATTGTTATTCATGTGTTACTACTGGCAAAGAGTATAAATTTTTTTTACATATGCTATTGTTTCCTATTTTCAATGTCCTTTGACTTTCTTTCTTAATTTTTTTTAAAGAAAGAGGGAGAGGAAGAGAGAGAGAAAGAAAGAATCAATTTTATTTAGTTTTTCATGTGGCTTTTGTTGTTCCAACTCTTCGTTTTGTACCTGCTGTTGGGGTTTGAACTCACATCCTGGTGCATGCCAGGCAAGCACCATAACTGCTGAGCCACCACTCTAGCCCTTAGTCTTAAATTTTGATTTAAAGAATTATATCATAATTGTTTAATACATTTTAAGCTTTTGGCTTTTTGGAAAGCTTCCATCCTCAGGCTATAAACATATTATTCTTTTTCGTTTTTCTTTGTAGTTTGTTTGGCTTTATTCAATTTTTCTTTGTAAGATGATTTACTTTTACTTTTCCTTTAGTTGATTAATACATTTTCAACACACATCATTTGTAATTTAAGCTTTCAAAATTATTACCAAATCAACTGGATGTTCTACATCATCTGTTCCTTTTCTCTGTTTTTTTATTTTTTTAATCATTGTGGTTTAATTTGATTTTCTAAGATTCACGACTAGGAGAGGATAATGCTGGGTCTAATGTTAACACATTATAGATGGCAGGTATCTTCACTATCATTTGCTCATTCCACTTGTTCATGCATTGCTGTGATGGACAAAGCATTTGGGCCCAACATTAAAGTGGTGTTAATTAATGACTTTTAGATGGCTTGGCAAATGGGGCCAGGCAGGGATTTGAAACCAATAAGTGTGTGGGTCTTAAAAGAGGTTTGGGGGAGTAGCTGACAAAGAATTAAATTATACTCTATCACTCAGTTGTGGTGACCTCTTGCCTTGGCCTTCATCTTGCTTATTGCTGCGTGGAATACAATGAAGAATTCTTTCTACTTTGTAGGCAAATCAGATTCTGTACTAATTTGTCTCATACAGGTGGGATGCCAGCTGCGTTATGAGGTGGTATTGATTATGATAAACATGACCCCAAACAGGGCAATGATATTTGGACAGGAAAGCTATGAGTAGACTATAATTAGCTTTGGGGCTACTTTTTTTTTTTTTTTAAGATATAGGGAGAAAGAGAGAATCAATTTTCATGTCAGTTTTCATGTGACCTTTGTTACTCCAACTCTTAGTTGTGTACGTGGTGTTCGGGTTTGAACTCACGTCCTAGTGCATGCCAGGCAAGTACTGGAACCGCTGCCACCGCTCCAGCCATTTTGAGGCTACTTTGATGGCAGTAGATTAGGTTTAGTATTAGTCTGGGTCCTGACTTCTATTGATAGGGATTTTTTTTTTATAGACACAACTGGTCTGTTTATTTATTAACATTGAAAATTTACTACAAAACAGATCATGTTTCCCTCAACTGATCAGTGAGTGCATTTTCTTAGAACAGATTTTGTCATGTTATTGAGATATGGGGCTTCGACAACAGGAGCTCCTTCCAGTTGTAGGAGCCATCTTTGCATCATGGCTATCACATGGACACATCAGATATTAGTTCTAGACTGTTCTGTGCTCTCCTATAATAACTCTTGCTGATGAAAAATGCCCAAGTTATGTTATTTGTCTTCTCTACTGTGTTCTTCTAATGGAAGCTAGAGCTAAGTATTGCATATTTAGGTCTTATAAGTCTAATTGGCTAGGTGAACTGAAGAAAATCCAGTCAGGAGACTTTGCGGGAATTATAGTAATGATCACTATCAGGAATAAATATATACACTCTTATGTTGATTGCAGTAATACTAACAATAGTGAAAAGGTGGAAGCAAACCTAATGTCCATGGATAGATGAATGAAATGTGACACTATACACACACTATGGGATATTTATTGGGCATTAATAAAATTTGACATTTATAACAACATAGATGAACTTGGAGGATATTACACTAAATTCAATACCGGATATATATAGATAAATAATACAAGTTATTAATTATATGAAGAAGATAAAAATTTGAACACAGTAACAAGAGTAGAAGGATGGTTACCAGATGCTGGAGGTTGTGGGTAATGGAGAGGTACTGATCAAAGGATACAAACTTTGATTTATAAGATGTGTCAGTTCTAGAGATGTCATATACAGCATGGTGACATAGTGAGTAATGTTTTGCTATAAATACTTTACATTTGTTTAAAAAGTCAATATAAGTATTTTCACCATGCAGAAAAAGGGGAAGTAGCTCTGTGAGGTTATGGACATTTTGTGAGCTTTAATGCAGAATCCATCTAATAATGTGCACATAACATATACCTGTAACAGATAAAGTTTTTGTGAATTATATTTCAATAATGCTAAGAAATAAATAAGACATCACAAAGTTGTGAAGAATAAATGAAATAACATCAATAGAACAGCTAGCAGAAGCTCATGTCCCTTCTGTACAAGAGTAATGTCATTGGGTTCATCTTTCCCTGAGTGAAAGGCTGGCTCTGTCTTTGAAGGCAAATAGTCAAGTCCTTTTTCTTGTATCTTTGCTTTTTCCTTTTCCTGTCTCCTCTCCCCTGTGCATCACAGGGAACCTAACATGCACTTTCTGTTTTTGAAAGATTGCTGGGCAAGAATACCACTTCCTTATTAGAGCTATTTGTGTAACCCATAAGGTTTACTCCAACCCTGCTTGTCAAATGCAACTGCTACCTATGTATTATAATTGCACCAACAATGGGTAAAATTTCTTTAAAATAAAGCCACAAATATAAATGTAAAAACACATTCTAATCTGAATCATTCCATCAACTTTTATTTGTCCATAATATAAAGTTTTATATCAATTTAAAATTAGATACAGAGAGCACTTTGTTTAACAAAGACTGTTGCATCTGTCAGCCTATTGTTTCTATCTTTTAAAAAATAAAGATTTAATTGTCTTATTTGGTTCAGTGGAATTTAGCTGTGAATACACTACCATTTCATTGGTGTTCAAGAAAGCTTTCCAAGTGTTACTGAATATAGTAAGTTAACCATTGTGTAGTTGATATCAGCCTTACTAGCACAGAAAGCAAAAGGCTGCACTTTGGTATCCACTCTCACATTAGCCAGTGTCATAGGTGAGTTTCCAAATGAATGGAGGAAAGAATGAGTGTGAATGGAGGAAAGAAAGAGTGGAAGTACAGATGAGCGGTTGGAAAGAGATCTATTATGATGGAAGAATTGAGGATTTCAGAATTGAAGCTGAATACAGAAAGAGATCAAAGCTGACAGATAAGTGATAGTACACTCAACTGGCCCACTTACTAATGTTGAAATTTTACTACTAAACAGATCATGTTCCCCTCAACTTATTAGTGAGTACGCTTTCTTCCTATAGTTAGGCTCAATGAAAGGTAAGTTCAAATTGCAAATATTTTTTATGAGTTTGGATTTATGGCAGGAGAGACTATTCTCATTAATATATTTATAAATAATTGCTTGGTATAATCATGCAGATGGCAAAGCACATCTGCTGCATTTAGAATTTCCTATTTTTATTTCCAGAGAGAAATCTAAATCCCATTATGCCTAAGTTAATAGAAGGTGATATTCCTTGTCACTCCTTTGTAACAATAGAACCTTCTTAATGAGTGTATTACTTACTGAACATAGAAGCTAGGTGTAAAAGTTAGACATTACATTCAAGTCAGGTTCCTACTGTAAGGGAAAGTTGGAGATATAATTTTTGTCATCTTTTTAAAAGAACTACAACAATTTTCGCTATGAAGATGCTGAAACCCAATTAAGACGTTGCTTCACTTTCACCTGTCTATATGTACTTTTGTGTGTTTCTGTCCTTTTTTTCATCTTCATTCATGTCTGTTATAGTAGGTTATATCTTAAATTACATGATGAATTTTTGTTAAGTTAGTATTTTTGTAAATTTTTTTTGCTTAAGGTTATATGCGTTAATATTTGAAAACTCAAGCTAACTTTCTCTTAAGGGCTAACTTTATAGAAAATGCAATGTTGACTTTCCTCTCAGTACTAAGGTTATACATTGTCCATTGATATTTTTAGTATCTATTTTATTCTGTTCCTTCATGTATCATTTTGGCATAAATTCCTTAATGCAAAATTTTCCACAGTATTTAACTTTTAATGTAAACCAAATATTAGAAAAATGTTAATTTGAATGTAATTCTATTTCGTTATTTCATTGTAAAATAGTTTTCCATTCAATTAATATTTTATTTATATAAAGTTGTTGGGCCATATCACATTCCAAATTTTTTCCCATCTGTTCTATAAAATCTCACTACAACAAAGACAGTAATGGTTATAGCTGTAGCCACTTTTTTTGTATAGAGAGTGGGACAGTGAGAGAGAGGAAAAAAAGAGAATCAATTTTATTTAGTTTATCATGTGATTTTTGTTGCTCCAACACTTCATTTTATAAGTGGTGCTCTGGTATGAACCCACATCCTTGCTCATGCAAGTTAAACATTATAACCACAGAGCCATTGCTCCAATCCCTGTGACCACATTTTTAATGTCAATTATATTGTTCCATTTTGGTAAACTGAAAGAAAATTCCAATAGTTCATTTTGCATTGGTATCATATAAAACTAATATTATACCACAGTGATATTTTCTGCATCAAATAAACCCCTGCAATTTAACTCTAAATTACTTTTTATAATCTGCATTTTTTCTATGCTAAGAATAAAATGAAGGGGAAAATAGTTTGGGTTATATGATTAAGATCACATATCAAATTATTTATATATGCAGTTTACAAAGAACAAAAGATGATGAGTTTTATTTAAAACAGTAAGCAATCAAAAAGGTATATAATCAATACTTCGGCTTCTGAGTATGCACATCAACTATGCCAAATAGACCTGTTATTTAAATATTTTGAGGAATTTGCTTACAAAGGAAAGTGTTCTGGATATTCCTAAAAACTATTTCTGATTTGTAAATTCAAACCACAGAGAAATAAAATAAACTTTATTTAGAGTAGCAACAGAAAAGGCAGTAAACACGGTAACTTTCTGCACACTCGGACAAAACCGAAGTCTTTCATGTTTGTAGAGATGATTAACACATTCAAATTCCTGATGATCCCTTTGATTGCTTTCTGTTATATTACACATTTTAGTTTGTAATTAAACTAGTAAAAAATCTTCATCAGTGTAGTGGAGTAATGAGAGCCTCGGGAGAGAAAAAAGCCAATCAAAAGAGAAAATGAAGCAATATACACATAAAAAATAAAAAAGGAAAGAAAGAAAAAATAAGGACAAAAGTAAAGGAGAAAAATATAAAAGCAATGAGACAAATTTAAGCACAAAAAAATAATGCGAATGATCACATATATTTTCTATCACTCTCTACTCCTGTTTTCATCTTCTTCCTTCCTAGGTTTTCTTCCCTCTGAGTCTGAATGCAGCATTCAAATTGTCAGTAAAGCTCTCTGGATTGCTTTCTTAATCGCTCAAGATTAGATAAATCCTATTTGTCACTCTGAAGTTTTTACGATCTTTCTTATCAAGAATCAATGTCTTTCTCAATAAGAATTTTTTAAAAAATACATTAATGATAGTAACAATATAATAAAATTCTTAAGAATAAATTTGACTAAAAAGATTAAATCCTGTATACTGAGATTTATAAACTATAGATAAAAAAAGTTTAAAACCATACATGCACATGTACACAAATGGAATGACATTCTGTGTTCGTTGATTGTAAGAATTAAGGTTATTAAAAATGTCCATATTTCCTAAAGTGATCTTCAGATTCAAAATAATCACTATCGAAATCCCAATGACATTCTTTGTCATCCTAAACAATCCTAAAATTCACATGAAGCCATAAAATATCCCTAATAGCTAAAGCAATGATGAGGAGGAAGACCAAGAATGGAGACATCAGATTTCTGATTCCATGACGTAGAGTATCATGATATTGTGGTAATCTGGTGGTGCAGTTGTTGGTTGTTATGTTGTAAAGGCCACAAAGTACAGCAACGGAATAGAGAACAGCCCAGAAATGAATGTGTGCATCTGCAGGCGCCTGATCCTTCACAAGAGTACAAAGAATGCATGTGAGGAAAGGATCACCTATTCAAAGACATCATCAGGAAAACTGCATATTCAAATACAGGAGAATGGATCTGGACAGTTCCTCTACACCATACACAAAACTTGCTTAAAATGGATTAAAAGTTATAACAAGAGAAAAAAACCTGTAAAACTACTAGAAGAAAACATAGGAAAAAAGCTTCCTGTCATTTGTTTGGCAATGATATTTTGGATCTGACTCCAAAGGCACAGGAGACAAAAGCAAAAATGGATAAATGATTTCACCAAACAAAGAAAATTTTACACAGAAAAGGAAATAATGCATAGAGTAAAAAGGAGAAATTATTTCCTAGTCATATATTTGATAAGGGACTAATTTTCAAAATAATTGAAGAAATAACACAAATCAATAACAAAACACCAAATAAACTATAAAAAAATACGACAAAGAGCCTGAATAGAAATTTCTCAAATCGAGCATACAAATAGCCTATAGGGAATTGGAAAGATGCTCAATTTCACTAGTCATCAGGGAAATGCAAATCAAAGCCACAATGAGCTACTATCTCACACTTGTCAGAGTGAGTATTTTCAAAAAGATAAAGGTGATGAAGGCTGGTGAGGATGTGGAGGAAAAGGAAAAGAGAATGTGGCACATGAGAAATATTATTTGCCCATAAAATTGAATGAAATTCTGTAACTTGTGACTACTTGGATCAATGTGGAATACATTATGTTAAATGTGGAGTACATTATATTAAGTAGGCACAGAAAGTAAAATGTCACAAGGTCTCACTTATATGTGTAATGTAAATTTGTTGGTCTTGTGGAAGTGGAAAGTAGACTGATGGTTACCAGGGACTAAGAGTACTGGGCATGGGTCATAATGATCAAGGGGTACAAATTTTAGTTATGTATGACAAATAAATTCTAGAGTTCCAACATACAACAATGTGAGTATAATTTAAAATACTATATAGCATGTTTGAGCTTTCCTTAAAGGGAAGATCTTAATTGTTTTTCCCACTTACGCATAATGAAAAGAAATGACAATTATGTGAGGTGATACACATATAAGTTATTTTGAGTGTAGTGGATATTCCACAATATATGTGTACATGATATCATCCAGTTGCAGTTCTTAACTGTATACAATTTTATTTATTTTTATTTTGTATTTTGGTGCTGGTATTGAACACAGGGACTTGTTCATGCTGAATGCTCTACCATCGAGTTACATGCCCCAATCAACTATATACAATTTTAGAATGCAATTATACCTCCATAAAGATAAAAAGTAGATTCATTGTTTTAAGTGCTTCCCTTTAAAAGTGTGACCCTTTTGTTCGCATGTTTTGTCTTATTTTGTTTTATTTTGCTTTTTTTTATTGAGGCAAGAACAGGAGACATGAGGTCTGCATAAGTGTATATAGTACAATATTGACCATAAGCACAACATTGCACAGGAATCTTTAGAAGGCATTCAGATTACATACATTATACCAGGACTCTAGTTATAGTAGAAGTTATTTTAGAAGTTATATATCCATATATTCTGCTATTTTTTAGATAACTGGTGTTCCCAAAACTTATGTATAAGATAATGCAGTTTTCAGAGGTGAAATGAGTTGATCATGATAGTCTTAACATAATCAGTGGATTAATCCACGGATATGTTTGAACTTGGTGGTTACTGTAGGCAGGCATGGTGTTGTTAGAGGAAGTAGGTCACTGGTAGCATGTATTTGGGGGTATATATTTTGTTCCTGGTGAGCAGAGCTCTCTCTTTGTTCCTGTATGCCGTTTCCTGAACTGTTTTCCTCTACCATGCCCTTCCATCATTATGTTCTGCTCACCTCAGGCCCAGAGCTGCAGAGTTCGTTGACCATAGACTGAACCTTTGAAACCGTGAGAGAAAATAAATTGTTTTTATCAGATCTTCTGGTCACAGCAATGCAAAACTGACTCATATAGTATTATGCTTCTGAGATTCTTACATGTTTTGTAGAACCAGATGACTTTTTGTTGCTGAATAATATTTCATTTTATGGTATGCTACCGTTTACTTATTTATCTAATTAAAGGCATCTTGGGGAACTTTATATTTTGGAAATTATCATGAAAGTTGCTATAAACACCTCTTCTTGTCTGGTCTTTTAATCATCAAGATGAAAAGCTGATTAAAACTTAACCATAGGACTACTAGAAAAAAGAATGATCCAGTATGAAATAGGAAATAGGTGCTTAAAATGACTTCATGAAAATCAAAATTGAAGAATGACTATTCAAGGGGTTGGGGATTTAGCTTAGTGGCAGAGCGCTTGCCTAGCACACGCAAGGCCCTGAGTTGGGTCCTCAGCCCTGAAAAAGAAAAAAAAAAAAAAAGAATTACTATTCAAATGTTATTTTGTTTGTCTAGGACTGTCATATGTATATAAAGATATGCTTTCCAAAATAATTTTGATTACATCTAACTTCCAGATGAAAATGGTTTGGAAATTATTAATGGAACTTGTAAAAAAAACAGACTGGCAGTCAATTCTATCATTCTCCTTTCTTGTTGGTTTCTCTTCTTGGAAAGACAGTCTTATAAAATTACTTTTTTGTAGGCATAAAATGTTCCTACGAATAATTTTTTAAAATGTAATTTCTTCGTGTAGTTGCATAAGTGAAATATTTAAAGACTCACTGAATTATTTCTTCTCTAAACCAGAGATATTTCAAAATGCAGATCACTTTTGTATTCCAACAAATTATCAAGGGACATACACATCATAAGTGTTTCAAGACTGAGGACAGCACTCTGTAACATTATATTTTCACATTGCTTTTAGCATGAACAGTCACACTAAGTTAATTAAATATCACTGTAAGTTGTCTCCTGCCCACACAGGGTTACTTCTGCTGCCAAATCAACATCAAAAACTTCAACATCAAAAACACCAGCAACAATGGACATCTTTTGTTTTCTAAAACTTCTAGGGTTTTTGAATTTCTAATAGGATAGTTAAAAATGAAAAAGGAGGTGTAAGCCTTATTAGCATTCCTTTTCTTAGCACTAAAAGTTGTTTGGTCAATAAAACTTTTACCTTCTTTATATTCTAAATATATAGTAAATTTAAATTATGGTTTTTCACTTCTTACATTCTTGTAAAAATGTGGAATATGATTTGGAATCTGCAGCAAATACGAGGGTAAATTTTACTGTTTCTTGGTGTTTTTCTCCCCTATCTCTCACTCTCAGTATAATGTCTCTAAGAAGATTTTTACTGAAAATACATGTTAAGCAATGGAATTCAACATGACTGAGTGCTTTCTGGTATGCTGAATATGATCTCACTTTTTAAAAACATATATTCAGCAAATAAATTTGCTGCCAAGAATAAAGTTGATATTGAACCAAAGAACCAATATTTTGGCAAAGAATCATTACCCATAAGAGTACCTTAGTGCTTTGGCTTAAAAATTAGGTAACAACTGTGGTCTAGCAAATCCACTAGGCCCCAGGGGAGGACTTTAGAATAGGGAGAGCAAGATGGAATGTCAGCTATTACTGTTTCGCAAATGTTCATTAGTATTTTATGGGTTATAAGTTCAAAGGTAATATTATCAAGTTTCCCAAGTAAAAGAACCTCAAGCATATCAAAATTTAACATTGGACACTTCAGTATCACTATGCCAATTGGAGGACTCACATAGGAAATAGGGTATAATAAAGATTTTTTCATGTTTGAAAATTAGTTTTTATATTATTATGAACTCACTCTAGAAGATGATTTCTTAGTTAAAATATTTTATTCCCCCACAGGTGATACTGTAATGTGCTAATGTGTGGTGGGATTGCTAACACATCCTTGTATCTGCTAAAACTGGTTAAGTTCACCGCACAGGTAAGTTGAACTAGGACGCAAGATCATTGCTTGCCCCCTTGGAGGAAAAATGCTGTGTGGCCTACAATTATGAGTAAAATCCATCCATCTTTCTATATATGTATTTATCATTATGGTCATCTATCAATTATTTATGTATCTATCATCATTATCTATCAATTACCTATGCATTTATCTATCTATCATCTTCATCTATCTTCTATTTATCATCTATCCGTTCTTATAGTTCTTGGGTACAAGTAATTAAGATATGGGTAAAATGAGACAGTAATGTTTACAATATTTTCCAAACTACTTAAATTTCTTTGAAATAAGTTAAAAATGTCATCAAAATAATATTGCATTATTTTCTTACACTGCCATGCGTTAATGTTGCAGTGAAGAGGACAACCCACATGAGAGGAAGTAGAAGCTCTTATCATTTGTGTTTGGCTGAGGTTCAAAGCAGGCAAGGGAGCGAGAAAGGTCCTTAGAAGAACAATGATCATGATAATAATCAGGTAAGGCTTCAGGGGCTCTCTGGACAAAGGCTGTTTGGTCGAGGGAGCATTTTTGAGTGCTTCTGGTTGTTGGGGTTGGAAGTAGGAGGAAAAACAGCAGGCAGCTGTTGACCAAGTCCCATCCTTTCTGATCCTGCTGTTTCAGAGGTATGCATTGGCTTCTGGCCTGGTTGTTACAGTGGTTATGGCTCAAATTTCTATTGTCATATAGTGGTCTGTCCACCATCCGCTTTTAGTTCAGTCTTTTCTTGGATATCTAATAAATTCATCCCTCTAACAGCAAAGATTCTCAAAAGACTTCAGATTTTTAAAAGTACAGCCCTTTATTTTCCTCCCCTTTTAATCACTGTTTCAATTGATTCCACTATTTTCCATTTTAGATAATAATAAAATATAAATTCATTATTTGTTTCATTATGTTTTGTTTTACTGTTTGAATTTATAGAGTGTGTAGTTTGTTTAAAGTCATATAATTCGCAATTAAAACATTTAATGCTTTAAATTCTTTAACAATCTGCAATAGTCAGCTTTTTGTCACTGTGACCAAAATACCTGAAAAGAACAACCGAGAGGAGGAAAATTTGATTTTCAGCTCCTAGTTTCAGAATTTCAATCCATGGATGGACAACTCTGTCACTGTGGCCTAGGTGAGGTAGAGCATCATGGCAGAAAGGCATGGTAGAGGAAAGCTACTCGTCTTACAATGGCCAAGAAAGAGAGAGAAAGAGAGTACAGAGAGGAAGAAAGGGACACAGGGAAGATGAACTCTTTCACTACATGCCCCCAGTGACCACCTCCTTTAGTCATGCCACACCTGCCTACAGTTGTCTACCAGTTGGTTTTTTCAAACTAGAATAGACTATATAGATTACAGCTCACACAGTGCAGTCATGTCACCTAGAAACATTTCTTTAGTAACACAGGAGTTTGGGGGACACCTTACATGAAAACCAGAAAACAACTTTTGTTATAGCTATATGGTAGATACCCACAGCAAGAAGTGATACAGAAATACTTGGAGCTGGAGTAGTGGCTCAGCAGTTACGGTGCTTGGCTGCCATGCGCAAGGATGCAAGTTCAAACCCCAGCGCCATGTACACAGGAAGCTTCAGAGCAATGAAAGTCACATGAAAAAAATAAGTAAAATTGGTTCTCTTTTTCTCCCTCTCCCAGTGCCTATTTCTTAAAAAAAATACTTAAGGATTTTTCACACAAACTGGCAAATTTAGGAAAACATGTGTTTGACAGAACACTTTGTGTTCATGATCATGAAAATTAGGGAAAAACTGAGAAATATCCTAGTTCTGAGTTTGCTAAGGAAACATGACAACTAAGTACTCTGTGGTTTACTGGTTCACATGCTAGAGATGTATTAAAGGGTGTCAGTTTAAAAACTGATGAAACGTGAATCAAATTTGTTGCTTAGCCAATTCTGTTGTGTCAAAATGAAGTTCAGAATTTTGACATATGTGCCATCCTTAGAAAAAAGGTTAAAATTTTAAAAAGCAGTATGAGGAATATACAGGAACTCCATGTACATTTGATAACTTTTTTGTTAATTTATTTCACATGCTAGAGATGTATTAAAGGGTGTCAGTTTAAAAACTGATGAAACGTGAATCAAATTTATTGCTTAGCCAATTCTGTTGTGTCAAAATGAAGTTCAGAATTTTGACATATGTGCCATCCTTAGAAAAAAGGTTAAAATTTTAAAAAGCAGTATGAGGAATATACAGGAACTCCATGTACATTTGATAACTTTTTTGTTAATTTATTTCAAATTAAAAATTTTAAAAGTAAAAAATCACCATCACTTTATTGATTACTGACTAATTTTGCATAGATTATTTTTCTAAATGATCCATTTTTTGTTTAACTTCCCTCCTTGCTCCTTTGCTAATGTCAAATTTCAACTTTGAATTCTCTTCTTTCTTTTTTAGTTGAAAGGTGAATATTAGGATATATAGATGGAAATCTACCCTCTGAAAAAACAATCACTGGAATTTGTGATGAGCTGATACTTCCAGAGTGGACTTCCTAGGATTGAAAGAGCTAATACCTGGGTGTCTGAAGACTCAAATCTGATCCCACCTAGAACACAAACAAGCATGAGACAATGTTGAAATTGTTTAACCTTTTCAGAACTATAATGCCTTAATTGAATATTCAGTTATGCTTATTTAAAATTAGGGGGCAGATATTTTGTGTGGATGTCTTTAGAAATTAACTGAGTAAGAAAGAATTATTTTTCAATGTTTATAAGTATGAATAAGTACTGAAAATAAATCAATAGCATATTATATAGTAGTATAAAATTATAAAATACTTTAAAATACTATTTATTATATCAACAAAAAGTAACTAAAAATATGGAACATACCCATGAGTTGAATAATATTTAAAGTAATGAAAAAGCAATCAGTATTTTTGTGAAATTTGATAATCTGAACTTGATAATCTGATTCTGAAAGTTGTGTAAACATGAAGAATAAGTCAAAACATTTGCTCAAAATTCTTTTAAATAATAAGCAGATGAATGAATTTTCCCTTTTAGATGTCCAGAATTATTACATAACTATAGAACTAAGATATTTGGGAAATAAACCAGGGGAAAAGTAATTTAAACAAGTGCACAAAGAAAAGCCCAAGGAAAATCACCATTTATGAAAAACTTGATATATAATATATTGCATTTAGGCTAAATGCAAAATAGTAGATGGTACAGTCATGAAAAATAAGAAAATCAATTATCCAGATGAACAAATATAATTAATCATTACTATGCATCATGGATCAAAATTAATACCAGAGAAATTAAAGACATGAAATGAAAAGGTGAAATATTAAAACATTCAGAAGGAAAATAAGAAGATATCTTTGTCTTGAAAAAATGTTTTAAAACAATTGAAATATAAAAGCACTAAATATTGATATATTCCAAAGTTAAGAGTTTTTTAATCAAATGATATAAAAAATAAAATGAAAGCTCAAACAGTAAATTAGAAGCAGACTCTTTCTGTATATAATGACTCAGATACCCAGCTGTTTCCAGCTTCTGACTTTGCCTTTCATTATGTACCCTCCACGACCACCATGAACAGGGCAAATGCACAAAGGTAATTCACAATCTACTGTCCTATGTTCTGGTCTGAAGGGGACATATGTCCTAATCTTGATCACAAAAAGTCAAAAGGTCCTGAGTAACTACAAGAGACAAATAAATAAATGTTGGTGAACATTTGGCTTTTGGAGATTTATCTCAGGAGTATTTTCACAAAATCAACTCTATAGTATATAGTGATAATAAAGTATATACTAACATTATAAAAAATCATGAAGAGAATGAAAATATAGTGACATCAGGGAAGGAGATAAAGGAATGTGGACCAGGAAGGAGAAAATTTCAGTTATGTTTTACATTTGAATTTATTTCACTGGGTTGGGATATATATTTTGCTATAAATAATTATAGTATAAATTACTTTGGGATTACACTCTTTTTCTGGGTAAAAAAGTTTTATAATGGAGATAAAGAATACTCATAACGTGATCATTTTAATTTATTAAAAGATGAACCTTCATTCATTAGAAGAAATATACAGGGAAGGTACTCATTTCACATTAAGCCTTGAAATGATTCTAGTGAAAACCTATAAATTTCTTCTGTCTTGAATTTTTAATGTCTTTTTTCTTTGTGTGCCTCTTTCTTTTTCTCCTGAGTTATTAAGCATATTAAACAGCATAAAATTAAACTTTTTGCTACCCCTAAGTAATGGCAAATCACTTCTAAGATTGATATTGATAATTCACAAAAGTTGAGATTTGAAATATTTTATTCATGTGTGAAAAATTAGTTGGACTAAAGCTACATACATAAAAATGTCCAGAAATTCATAGCTGCAGTCAAATCTGGCCTTTGGGATAATCCAAAGAAAATTATATCTCAGAACTTTCTCCACTGAAACCTCCATTTTGGAGCCCCAGAGTATAAAACCTGACCTCTTGACTTATCAATAACTTCCTTCTAAGCAGGTCACTGTCTTGCTCTTTATCCCAGAAACTATTTATAGATAATACTTTGGTGAAGTGAATACCTGGTAACATTCTGCTCATTAGGGAAGACAAGTGCTGGTATAACAAAGTCCGATTTGCACAGCCGATATAATCTTTCTGAATTTTACCTGGAATTGTGGAACTTATTAGCACCTGACTTTTATAATAGTCTACAAAATGCAAGGATTCACAGAAATGTCATTCATATTATAATTATTGTCACAAATGAAAGGTGACAGCATTTCTGTGGATTTTTACCAGCATAGTTTACTCAGGCTCCAGCAATCACTGCATGGTTCCACATGAAAACGCTTGTGTGAAGAATCAAGATACCCAGTCTAGGAATCCAAGGAGAAGGGTATTTGAGAAGATACTTTCACTCTCTGTCCAGTGTGATGGAGGAATTTTCAATTTTCCGAATGGGCCAGAGGCGATAACTACAATCCTCAAAGGTACTAATACTTTTTGGTATCTGATAAGTTATTCAAACACTTTTGCCATAACAAAAAAATAAGGATTATTTTGGCATTTTTTTCAGAAATGTGAAAAAATAGAATTTTCTTGAAGAATTATTTTAAGAAAAATATAATGATCAAAACATCACTTCTGTTACTGTCCCTCTGATGAAAGAGCATGATCTTTTTGTCTATTCCAATGCAAATGTATATACCTTATGAATAAAGATGTTTTTATGAAGAAAGTGGCAATTGGAGATATTTGTGAAGAAGGTAATGGTTAAAATATTCATAAAAGATCTATACAGATCTATACAGCGGTGGCTCAGTGATTTTGGCACTTGACCCACATGCTCAGAGATGCGGGGTTCAAACCCTAGCACCATGTACATAATGAAGTGTCGGAGCAATGAATGCCAAATGAAGAACTGGATAAACTTGATTCTCTCCTTCTCTCTCTCTCTCCCTCTCTCTCACTTTCCCTCTCTCTCTTAGAAAAAGATCTATGTAGATTAAATGCTTTCTGTTATGATGATTAAGAAGATACATAATAGTTTGTTTTACTGAGAAACAGTTACAATTAGCAGAAAACATGGCTTCAAGCAAAGAACTTTTTTCATGTGTTATTTATTGGTGCCACACATGGCATATTTTAATATCTCTGGCTGGAGAGCCTTCAATTAACACTTCTTTAGTGGACTGTTTCTAAAAATCATCAATCGGTTGACAGATGAAAGAATCATGTGGGCTGTGTGTGATTCCAATCTGCGATAGTTGCATTGCGGCTGCAAAGGATGAGAGCAGTACTTTCAAGAGTCTCAGGGATGCAACTTCTGCCCTGCGGAGCTGAGGGCCACAGGGTGATGCTTTAGCAGCCTCTGTCCCAGGGATTAAACCTCTGCTCCAGAGGGTCTGAAGAGCAAAGCATTGAATCCAAGAAGATTATTTTCGAGTTTTAAGGCTTTGTCTTGCTCAGGACTGTCCATTCCTTCTTTCTTTCCTATTTCTCTGTTTCAGATTGTGAATCTGTTTATTTCTGACCCACCACTGTATTTTGGAAGACTCCTATTTACTTGACTTCACAGTGTCACAACTGGGAAGCAATTTGCCTCTGAACAATCTCATCTTGAGTCTCACATATATCTGATTTAGATGATATTTAAATGCAATTCTGGACATTTGATGTTAAAGACACTGAACTGAACTAAGGCGTTTTAGGCAACTGGGATGGAATCTGAGAGGGATGTGAATTTTGGAAGGCAAGAGGCAGAATGTTATAGTTGGAATGTTTGTGTTCGTGTCCCTCCAAAATCATGTTAGTTTCTGTTCTCACAGGTAATGGTAGTTGAAGACGGAGACTTTGGGAGTTAAATAGGTTATAAGGATGGAGGATGGACTACTCATGATGGGATTAATGCCCTTGTAAGAGGCTAAAATGAGGTTCATCACCATTTCTTTGAAGTAAGGACACAGCAAAAATTCAACCAACTTTCTATAATCCATGGAGAGTCTGAATGAGACACTGAAGCTGTCAACATCTTAATCTTAGCCATTCCAGTTGTCATAAATGAGAAAAATAATTTTTGGTACTTTGTAAAATAACTTGTGTATGATACAGCAGTGCAAATGGTTGAAGATAGGACAGCAATAATTTGGAATAATTATAATGCCCACAATTATTTCTGCAGTTTTTATGTTACTGTATTTTTATTCTTTCATAAAAATGGACAAAGTAGAATGAAGCATTTTTAGCTTTAATATTAAAAAGTAGAAATTAGGAGTTTACACTTAGAGAAGGTATAATTATAGTTTTTCTTGTATACTCATAGAATTATGTAAAATATTTTTTACTTCTACAAAAAATGATTGAGCATATATTTTGATAATGAACATTTATTTTGTTTAATAAATTTTCCATTTAATTATCTACAGATTATTATAGGATTAAGATGGATTCCCTGCTGAGTTTTAGCACACCTTGAAGAAGAGCTAGCACCTTTTCTTATCAAGCTACTCCAAGAAATTGAAAAAAGAGGGAACTCTCCCAAACACTTTATATGAAGCAATCATAACTTGATACCAAAACCCAAAAAGGATATATCAAAGAAAGAAAACTGCAGAACATTGACACAAAATTCCTTAATAAAATTCTTGCAAACTGCATTCAAAAACACATCAAGAAGACAATTCATCATGATCAAGTGGGCTTCATTCCAAGTATGCAAGGCAGCTTCAACATACACAAATCAACTAATATGATTCATCACCTAAACAGAATTAAGGATAAAAACCATATGATCATCTCAATAGATGCAGGAAGATCTTCGACAAAATCCAACACCTTTTATGATCAAAACTCTAGAGAAAATAGGGATAAAAGAAACTTAACTTTGTGAAAGCCATGTATGCCAAACCATCAGCTAGCATAGTACTAAATGGAGAACAGTTGAAAGCATTTCCACTAAACTCGGGAAAAGACAAGACTGCCTGCCTTCACCACTTTTATTCAATATTGTCTTTGAAAATCTGGCTTGAGCAATCAGGCAAGAGGACAAAATCAAAGAGATAAGAATAAGAAGTCAGAAAATTCCTTTTTGCTAATGATACGATCCTATATCTGGAAGATACAAAACTCCACCAGAAAACTGCTAGAGCTAATAAACAGATTTGAAAAAGCAGCTGGCAACAAGATCAACTCCCATAAATTAATAGCTTTCCTATATGTCAACAATATTAGGGCAGAAGAAGAAATTAGGATATCGGTCCCTTTCACAATACCCACTAAAAGAAAAAAGTACTTGGGAAATAATGTAACAAGAGAAGTAAAAAACCTCTGTAAGCAAAATTATCGAACACTGAAAACAGAAATGGCAGAAGACCTGAGAATGTGGAGTTTTCCTGCTCTTGATTAGGCAGAATTAATATAATTAAAATGGCCATTTTTCCAAAAGCACTATACAGATTCAATGCACTCCCCATCAAGTTTCCAATGTCATTCTTTACAGATGTAGAAAAAAGCAATTCTTATATTCATATAGAACAACAAGAAACCTAGAATAGCAAAAAGATTACTAAGCAAGAAAGATGAAACAGTTGGTTTTGCAATACCAGATTTAAAATTATACTATGAGCTGTAGTATTATAAACAGCATGGTACTGGTATCACAATAGGAATGAAGACTAATGGAATAGATTAGGAGACTCTGAGACAAACTCACTAAACATCTCATCTTTGACCAAGGGAGTCAAAATATAACTTGGAGGAGAGACAGCCTATTCAACAAATGGTGCTGGACAAACTGGACAGCCTTTTACATAAAATTGAAATTAGATACTTATCTCTCATCTTGCACAAAAAAATCAAATCTAAATGGATCAAGGCATTAGAAATTAAAGCAGCTACCATAAAACTACTAGCAGAAAAATTAGGACCAACAATCCAGCATGTGGGAGTTGACAATGACTTCCTCAATAAGGCTCCTAAAGTGAAAGAAATACAGTCAAAAGTCAATGAGTGGGATCCCATTAAACTAAAAAGCTCCTGTACAGCCAAGGAAATGGTCAAAACAGTCAAGAGACAACTTACAGAATGGGAGAGAACCATGGCCTGTGATCCCTCTGACAGGACTAACATCCAAAATTTACAAAGAACTAAAAAAACTCAATAACAAAAACACAAACAATCCAATCAATACATGGGCACAAGAGCTAAACAGAAACTTCTTAACAGAGGACATTGAGCAACCCAATGAATACATGAGAAGGTTTTCTAAAGCACTGGTAATCAGAGAATTGCAAATCAAAACTGCATTAAGATTTCACCTTACTCCAGTCAGATTGGCAAAGATGAAGAATACAAATAGTAACAAATGCTGGAGGGGTTGTGGGGTGACAGAGATAATAGCACACTGTTGGTGGAACTTCAAACTGGTATAGCTGCTCTGGAAAACAGTATGGAGACTCCTTGAAAAAATAAGAGTTGGATCCACCATATGATCCAGCTATCTCTCTTCTGAGATATTTCCCAAAGGTTTTAGAATCAGCACATTACAGCGACACAACAAAATCTGTGTTCATAGTGGCTCCATTTATAAAAACTAAATTATGGAACCAATCTTGATACCCCCAACTGGATGAATGGATCCAAAAGCTCTGTGTATATATATACAAAGGCAGTTTACTCAGCTATTAAAACAATGATATTACATCCATTGAAGGTAAATGGATAGTAATGGAAGAAATCATGCTGAGCGAAGTTAGCCAAACCCCCCAGAGAGTCAAGGGCCAAATGGTATTCCTCATTTGTGGCGGCTAGAGCTAACCCCAAGCTTAGGGGAAAGGTAGATAACTCATGGATTAGAACCATAGAACAAAAATGCAATTTGTTAATATTTATGATATATATTTGCAAGATACTACATAAGATATTTGAACAAGCTATACTGCGTGCCTTTTCAAAAATGTAAATGCTTAATCTTAGAGTCAATATGTATCAAAAAATGACAAGGGATGACAGGAAGGGAGGAGAAGGGGAAATGTTGGAACCAAGATAATGCAAGGTACATTCCATGCATTTATAGGTATGTCACTGTATATACCATAGTCATGTATATAAAAAATGTTCTTCATGTGTATAACAATTATGTCACTGTACTTGGGTTTTGTGTGGACAAATATAGGACCCAGAAAACATGCAAGGGATCAGTGGACAAGAGGAGTTAGGTAGAGGGGTGTGGAGGAGTGGGGATGTTGACCAAATTATATTGCTGTATTTTATTTGTCAAGAAATATGTGACAATAAATCTCATCATTATGTACAACTATAATCCACTAATAAATTTTTTAAGAAAGATAATTACACTTGCCTTCTCTACATCTCTTTGAAACTGGCAATGTGAAGTCAATTTTTCTTCATTCCCATCACTTTGTAAAGGTTCGCATTTCAGCCATATTCTGCCAGTTGACAAGACTTAGTCATTTCTATCTTAAATAAGAATTTAAAGATTTTTCAATAGTAGCATTCCTTTTGCTCTAATAGTGTCCTCTCATTTTGGTGTAGAAGGGTATATGTAAACTTTTGGAAGAAAAAAATGTTAACTTGCCTCTGTTTTCTGCTTGGAGACTCCAAAATAAAGAGTTTTGGTGCATATATATATACGCATAAAAAAAGAATATCTGATGTTGGGCTGGAGCGGTGGCTCAACAGTTACAGTGCTTGCCTGGCATGTGTGAGTACACGTGTTCAAATCTCAGCACCACATACACAATGAGGTCTTGGAGCGAAGAAAGTCACATTAAAAACTAAATAAAATTTATATTCTCTCTCTCTCTCTCTGTCTCTCTCTCTTAAAAAGAAAGGATATCTGATGCTAATGATCAATATGTATAGGTGTTCAACCAAAAATTAAGAAATTTCTTTCACATCAATAAATACTTTCTCTTGACTGCAAATTGTAGGCTATAAAACTACGTTCACTTGTTTTCATTACAGGTTATAGGTCAACCTACCACAGGCATGAAAACAAACACATTTTCAAGATAATTTAGTACTAACATTGTAGACTGTTAAAATTTGTTCCCCAAATCACAAGAATTCATATACAACTGCACAGACAACTACAGAATTCTGAAAATGTACCTTTCCCAAAGTTAGTGAATAAGAATCTGACAACTTTCTGGTCATGGGAAAAAGGCCTCTGAAGATGCAGATTATCCAGTAAGTATGGGACTTTGGTCTGAAATGATTTCAGAGGTCACTCCAGATTATTTAATCTAACTTGTAATTATTGTTCATAAATACCAGTGCGAGATGATATATATATATATATATATGTAATCACTATCAAGGTTAGAATTAATTTTCACCTTAAATCAACTTATGCTACTCACTTGACTGTGATCTTGTTTGGGTGAAATTACATATTGTTTCAGTCATTAAATGTTGGTAAACACATAAAATTCAACTAGAGCTATAGAGTACTACATAGAATATTTCACTGAAAAGGTCAATCAGTATTTCATGGTGTGTGGTCTATATGTGATCTCTGCTTATCCAAACCATCATGGCAAGAAAGCAGGTATAGAGGATATGTAAAAAAGGTGCATAACTGTATTCTAATAAATATTCTTGTATTAAAATCAGGCTGTGCAGGTCATTAGGCCTAGTCAGCAAACTCCTATACTAAAGCTTCAGTTTCACAGAGATAATGATTTTTTTTTTCTTTTTGCTACTGGTGATTGACTCAAGGGAGCTTTACCATGGAGCCACATGCCCAGCCCTGTTTATTTTTTATTTTGTGATAGAGTCTCATTAAATTACTTTTAGCCTCCCTAAATTATTGAGCTGGACTCAAATTTCTAATCCTCCTGTCTCACCCTCCAGGGTTACTGGGATTACGGGCATGTGGGACCATGCCCAGCATTTTTTTTTTTTTTGGCTAACTTTTTAAAGTAAGCACATTAATTACATTTTAACTATATTGAAGTAATAGGGTGATAAGAAAAAATAGTATGATAAAACACTTAAGAAAGCTATTTTATTTCAAACTATTTACCAATGAAAGAAGCAACTATTTGTTCCACTTTTTGAGTGAAGACTGTAGAGAACATCAGTTTATTGGGGGAAGAAACCTTTCACTCACCCAAAATAGTGGAATATAAAATTTGAGGTAGTACATATCCTACAGAAGATAAGAAATATATTCTTCATGATTCTGAAAGGAAAATCTCATTTTGAGGGATGCATCTGTCCAGACAAAAGCAGATTATAATATCTGGAAAAGTCTGGAAAAGTTATCTATAAGATTAAGAATTTACCAAATATCTGAAATTAATTAATTAATTTAAAATATCTGAATCTAATTGGTTAAAAATTAATTGAATACCTGAAACTTTAGTTAAATATTTAAATGAATATTTGTGATAAGTAAAAAAATAAATATATATAAGATAGATACTACATTAGAGAAACAAAATTCTATCCACAAAAGCAAAAGTAATTATTACTGGAAACTGCACTAATTGTAGTCATAAATATTAAATATAAATATTGGTTTAAAAGTATGATATGAATTTCAACAGCATGTGAGTGCAGTGGCAGGATGGAACTTGTGGTGGATGTGAGGACTTAAGAAAGCCAAGCACTCTTTTCCAAATGGGGAAGGCCATGCAAAATGTCTGAATCTGAGACCTCCAGAGATTAGAATTTGAACTTGGGCACTTAGAGATAAATATAAATTATCATCTGGCAGTAACTATAGGATCTGTTAGGGAAGTTACCCTTTTCCCTAAAACACTGCAATTAAAAGTAACCTAAAAGTAAATAGAAATTAAAGGAAAAAGTAGCAAAGAACAGATAAAAAAAGACTGATGTTAAACTCCAATGGAGATTTGATTTTTTTATTCTGAGAGAATGTAGAAAAAAAATATAAGAAGAGTTTCAAGTGGGAGGGTGGGGCAAGTTTTCTTAAATTATCACTAACAAACAGGAGAAAAAAAAAATTCAGGTTTTTTGGCTTTTATGTTATGCCGTGCTTCTAGTGCTTCTATTTCCATTGCATTAAGAAGTTCTTGATTTTAATTTAACTTTCATTAAAACATAAGCATATCAAACACAGAGTCTTAAGGGCCCAATATTTCTCTTATATGTGGAAGCTAGAGTAGAGCAAGGATAAGAAGAACGCTGGTCAAGTTTAGTTAATAGACCCAGCAATTGAAGTAACACTTAATTTGAGAGAACTATAGCTATGAAAGGGGGTGGGGGTGAAGAGGGTTGGGGGAAGAGACAGGGAAGGAAGAGAGGGAGGGAGAGGGGATTTATCAATACTGTAGGCTATATCTGACTCCCATGAGAAGCAAAATTATACTCAGGCAGGCATATGAATCTAGAAAATTCACAAAATGAATATCCATGTATATGGTGATTTATATCTATAAAAAGGGGGAATTATAAGGGAGACAATAGACAGGAGGAGTGAAGGGAGGAAAATTCTGACAAGGATCTGGTTTAAGTTACTTTGTCATTATATGTGACTGTATGAATGTGTAGCAACAAATCCCTTCAATATATAAAACTATGTTGAACTAATAGAAAATTTTAAAAATAAAATAAAATACTCATGTAAATGGAAAATAAAACCACAGGCTTATATTTATTTTCACATTTCACATAAAAAGGGAACAGAAAGGTTGGTGTACAAAAATTGATGTGAACCCAATTGCGCAATTTTTACGGTTTTTGATTTCAAGGCTCTTACATTTGCTAAAATCCTTAAGTATTCTAAGATGCTTTAGTTAATGTACAATCTGTGTTAATATTTACCATCTTAGAAGCCAAATCTGAGTTTCTGTTCACTGCTGATCCACTAATGCATTCAAGAAAACAGTAATAAACAATCACATGTTAAACTCCATGATATTTTATGAAACTGACCATTTTTAATAAAATATAAAAATTAGCTAAAAGGTGTCTTTATTTTCATTTTTGCAAATATCTTTGCTATCTGGCTTAATTGAAGATTGTTGAATTCCTATATGTTTTTTAATTCAAACTATTGAAGCATGAATTTGGTTTCATATATACGAACCTAATAGTCCTTACGCAGATATATTTGAAAAAGATAAGAGTATTTTATTTTAAAAGGCTTTTTTGATATTCTTCTTTTTAATTATACCAATACTTGGCAAGAAGCACTTTCTTAAAGGTTAACTGTAATGTGTGAAATAAAAGCATACTGTATTTTAAAATTTACTTTGTGATAATAAAATGCAATGTCTTATTTTGTACTTAAGGATAATCTTTTACGCATACACAATTTTGTAATTCCATATATTGTTCATTTGGATAGTATTTATTTACTCTGCTTTATAGATTTTCTAAGATTTGAAGCGTTTTGGTATATGTTTCAGAAATCACATTTTTAACTTTTCTACTGATTTCATCAGATAAGCCTGTGAGTGTCAGGAAGCTGCCAAGTTCACAGTGACAGATTCAAGTTTTCCAAATTTACAGTTTTCTCCCCAGAGCTTGAATTTCATCGTTGGCACCCAATAGTGTGAGTTACTTTCTTTGAAGTGACAAGCTCACTTCATGAATCTTTGAGAAAAATCTGCCAACTAAACAAGCCTGAATAACTGTAGGCTTTCTGTTAGTCGTCTTCTCAAGTCAGAATGCTCTTTGAAAAAATTTGCTAGTTGAGCTTGCAACTGAAACAGTTGGCTCCACTTGAGACATTTCCTGTGCTTCATCAGAAAGAAGAAGTGCTTTATGCAAACTTCCTCATTTCTTCTCACCAAATATTGAAAAGTAGGCATATTCAAGTGTTCAAGATTAAGTAGAATCTAATGTATCTTTAAAAACATTTTAACGTGAACTATGTTTTTGAACTGGGTGTGTAATGATTAAGAATACAATGACCGTTTTATATCTTGGTGGTACATTAACTATATACTATAGTCATGTATATAAAACTGTTCTTCATAAGTAATAAGAATTATGGCACCATACTTGTTTTCTTCGTGGAAAAATATAGGACCCAGAAGAGAAGCAGCGGATCGGGGGATGGGAGGAGGAGGGTAGAGGGGTATGGGTAGTGGGGATATTGACCAAATTTATTGCTGTATTGTGTGCATCTAGGAATATGTGACTACAAATCCCACCATTATGTACAACTATAATGCACTAATAAAAAAATTTGAAAAAAGAATTGCTAACTGAAGCCACAAAGGTTGAATTATCTTTCTAATTGTGCCTTAAATTATATACAATGTTTGTCAATGAGTTTGAAATAGTCACATATTCTAGATTCACGTTAAAATATTACCAAATTTTAGGAATACTTGCATTTGTTTTTATCTGTAAATCATTTAAGAATTACTAAAAGTGAAATAATAATTTCTGTTTGTGGAAAAAATATTTATGCCCTCCATTAACAATCAGCATGCATGTGAAGAAAGATTAGAATTTTATTTTACAATATATATCTCAGAAAAATAGGTATATTCACAGTAAATTCTGTACTACGTATTTTGATAAGGGATTTCTGTGACAGGATTATACATAATAATAATTTAATTTTAGCCTTTGGCTACTATAGGCAAAGTCAGAATCTTGTATGTTTTTGCTACTTTGGAATGTTGAGATTTTTAAACATTTATTTTTACTTTTTGATGGCTTAATTCTTCATTAAAAGCAATGTAGTTAAAGGATAATATGATAGGGAACATTTGTTTATGGAATGTACTGAAGTCTACTTAAAATTTTGAATTCCTATGTTAAGTTTGAATTGTTTAATATATTTAGAGGCATTGCAACTAAAGAAGTGAGCAATCTTTTCAACGAATTCTGAGCAAATATTCATTACATACATTGATCAGATTCCACATACTCTTAAATAAAGTATTATAATCTATATCAAGGAGAAAATATATTCAAATTTGTCTAAGCTATAAGTGAAAGTTTTAAATTTTTTCATAACTATAATTATATTTCACTAGTTTTCCTACTTTTTATATGAAGTAGAGGCTTTCGTAGATAATGAAAATTACCTCTTTAAAATAATGTATTTTAAACTTAATACCAATGGATTTTATTTTATTTTCTTCAAAATTATTATATCTCTATTCTAAATAGATATATGGTTATAAATTTTCATAAATGTTAAATTGTATACTAGCCAATTAATGTTTGAAAGTGTAGAAGCAAGAAAATATTTGCATCTTCTTAAAGTTAGAATTTCTTCCAGATGACTACCACCTGTGATGGAAACAACTCTGTGGACAGTGTTTAAGCTGTAGCAGTTTCACGTTCTCCCAAATAGATAAAAACCTGCACTAACAGCTGTTCCATCTTTGCCTAGGGCCAGAGAAAGACCTGGATCTCAAAAAAAGAAAAGAACTAGCAAAGACAAGAAATTGATTATCATTTGATTTTGTTCAGTTACCTACTTATCTACTTACTAATTTTCAAAAAGGAAATTTAGATTCATGTTTTATCATTTGAAGTTTATTTGCTTCAAAATAATTGATCAAATATAAATTTAATACATTGCCTGTTAGGTAGCTAGAGTAATATGCATTGGGATTTTTTACATATGCATTATGAGCTAGCTTAATCTTTTAGAATATAATATATGTATAATGCATCAGAGATAATTTAAGGCATTTCATCTTCTCCCAGTCACGTATCTTGCTAAAATGTTCTATCATTAATTTGGTGATATTATAATCATACTATAATATTTTTTCTTGATTGTTTGACGATGAACCCCTCCTAACTGTAAGACCATGTTTATTGAAAAAACAAGTTATTAATATTTATTTTAAACTCTTAAAGCTATTATTTGGACTATATGATTGTGATTGAAATTAGGGAGAACTAGTAGGAAGGATTAATATAAGAATATCTATGAAATGACCTGGATGTGGTAGAGCAGGCCTGTAATCCCAGTGGCTCAGGAAGCTGAGGCAAGAAGATTGCAAGTTCAAAACCATCCTCAGCAATTTAGCGATGCCTTAAGCAACTTAGTGAGATAATGTCTCAAAATTAAAAAACAAACAACAAAAAAAAACATGTGGTGGGAAGGTGGTAGGACTAAACGGAAGCTGCAGCAAGCTTTGCAATGTGACAGAAGAGAATGAGAAGTTTTAACAGCTCAATAGCTAACAGGCTGTGGTTTTGAAGGAAGACACCCAGCACCCCTGCTTACTGTCATTTAGGCTTGCAGTGGCTGTCGGGAGCAAGATAACCAGTATCTGGGAGAGGAAGTCCCACTTTAGGCTTGGTGCAGTAAAAGTCCCTAAGTTGCAATACAGCTAAAGTCTCAAGGCTCATGACAAGCTTATAACTATCCAAATGAATTGCACCAACATCCTTTCCTTGATGTATCAAAAACTCGCTTGCGTCTAAAATAAAAGCCCGGCTGTGCTCAGAGTTCAAGCTTTGGGAATTATTCTTCTGGGTTATGTGAACAAGTAAAGTGTAGCTTGCAGATCTTGGTGTCCTGACCCTCACTATTCTGCCTTAGGGATGTGTTTAAGTGTTCCTGGGTTCAATCCCTGGTTAAAAAAAAAAAGAAGAACAAACAAAACAAAAACCAGTGAAATCTGAAAGCAAAGCAAGGATATTCGGGTTCAGTCTTGCACCTTCTCAACTGAGCGACTCCATAATAATTTATTAAAAATATACACACTTTCCCCTGCCTGTTCCCACTGATAAAATCACAGACTGAAGGCGGTGAATATGACTATGTTCTTGCCCTAGCTTGTGCCCCAAGAACAGATGCAAACATATACAATATACATAGGCAGAGACGAGATCAGGAGGACACAGCTCAGCTCCAGTTTCTGCATCTTTACGAAGGGAACAACCCAAATGAGTCTGTTGTGATAGAAGACAGGAAAGTGGTTACTCTTATGAGAAGCATAGTCATGTCTCTTAATCTGGGATGTGGTTATAAATTTGCATCATTTTGTAAATATAAATTAATATTAATAAAAGGCATATATTTAGTCTACACTGTTAAATTGTGAAACATAGAGAGTAGATATGGTTCTCACACAGTTAGAAAATTTAAAAAGTAAATGATTAAATAGTAAGAAGTTTTGTGCAGATGCAAAAAGAAATAGTGTATTATTTTCCTGAGGGCTTCCCTAACAACTTACCACAAACTCTGTCAGTGAAAACAATATAAATCAATTAATCCATGAGTTTGGAGACCAGAAGTCTGAAATCACAGTTTTGCCAGGACCCTCTTCCTGTTAGATCTTCTGACAGAGAATTACACCCCATCTTTCCTGGCGGCTCCAATCATCTCTTGAGTTGTGTCTGTACATTCTGTATTTCAGCCTCCATGATCTTGTGGCCTTCTCTTTTCTATGTCTCTCCTCTTTGTTTATTTCTTACAAGAATACTTTTCATTCAATTTATTGATAACCCAGATAACCCAGTATGATCTGATCTGAAGATTCTTTTTGTTTTCTTTTTAAAGAGATAGGGACAGTGAGAGGGAGAAAGAGAGAAAGAGAGAATCAATTTTATTTAGTTTTTCATGTGGCCTTCGCTGATTGGAGACTTCACTGTGTGCATGGTTCTGGGGTTTGAACTTGTGTACTTGCGCATGCTAGGAAAGCGCTGTAACCACTGAGCATCCGCTCTGCACTGATCTGAAGATTCTTAATCATACTTATGAAGATTCTTCAAAATATACCTCCATAGATTGCAGGGATTAGGAAGTATGCATTTTTTTTTTTTTGAGGCCGCCATTCAACCAACAGTGAATATCCTAGAATGAGGGACGACTGTGTGGACAAGGGAACAATTTTAGAAAGGATGTTTAGGGAAATTCCAAAAGAGCCAACATGTAAACATGCAAATTAAAAGCATTATCATTATTATCAGAAAAATACAGTAGGATAAGAACTAGGAAGAATCCCTCAAATGTTATAAAAAAAAAAAAACGTTCACACCTTAAGCTGGAAAATTGGCCAGAGACAAATCCTTTTCACGTCTGGTAGAAAATGTCAGTAATCTTGTTTAGGCAAGATGACTAATAATATTGTAGTTTCTTTGATATTGAAGTCCAGTTCACAGTTCTTCCCCTGCCAGTTGAATTGTGGATAAAGATAAAAAGAACATGAAACAAATATCACAGGAATGAAGTTACAAATATAAAAAATTAACTATTTTAGCTGTTGCAAAATATGAGGAAATGGAAATTGGAAGATCTAAATAGATTTTATATTTTAAACCTACTTAAGTCACCTTTATAAGTATTTTTCCTTATTCCTCTCCTTCTATTATCTAGAATGATTGTGGTATAGTGGTAAGCCTGTTTATATTCATCATTAATTATCATTTGGTGAATTATGGCAGAGTTTGGAAGTGGTTTATGACAGATGGAAAATAAATATTCCTGCAGCATTGGTAAAGTTTGATATCAGAACTGAATTGTGTGAGTAATATTTATCCCTCATTAGGTAGTTGCAGAAAGTTTGTAGCATCTTTATGAGGAAGCTCAAATATGGGTGAAATTTGTGCATAGATGTGTGATTGACAAAGGTATGAATTGTTCTAAGTCTTTCCTTGTTCTGCTGCAATGCCATTGGTCTCTTCCAAGTGATTCAAATATCATGAGTAGAATCCAAGAACTGCATTTCTCTGCATCTTGTTCCTGTGTAGACCTGGGTTAGTTTCCCAGTGCAGGCTAATTCAAGTTTTGGGAGACAGAAGGGAAGATTTTATTCCTCCCTTAAGCAGATGTAACTGGATGAGTAGACAGATGGGAACTTAACTGTGCCCCGCCACCAGTCCTTGAGAGTCACCCTCTTCCCTGCTGCATGTGGTGCGATGCCATTCGTTTTTATTTTGTTGTTGTTGTTGTTTGTTTGTTTTGTTTGTTTTTTTTAAAGAGAGAGGGACAGTGAGAGAGAGAGACAGAGAAGAAACAATTTTTATTGAGTTTTCCTGTGCCTTTCATTGCTCTGAGACTTGGTTGTGTACGTGGTGCTGGGGTTTGAACTTGCTCGCTTGTGCATGCCAGGCAAGCACCCGTAACTGCTGAGCCACAGCTCCAGTCCCTGATATACATTTTTAAAGACACTATGAGAATGTCTTTTTAAAACACATTTCTGGATTAGATGTAATTAATATATTCTATATAAAAATCCTTAATCAGTTTTTATTCTCATTTTCACATTTTATACATATTATATTTTAAATTTACAAAATGTAGACAGCCTACTTCCACATAGATTAGCTATATTCAGTCTGATATCCTTATGGTTGCTAAAATTAACAAAATCATTGCTTTCAATATTTTACCACTGTGAAGAAAATATGACATTTTAAACATATTAAATTAAAGTGAGGGACTGGAGCAATGGCTTACAGGTTAAAGTTGCTTGCCTGGCATGCGTGAGGATCCAGGTTCAAACCCCAGCACCACATATACAACTAGGTGTGTTGGAGCAATTAAGGCCACCTAACAAACTAACTAAATAAAATTAATTTTCTTTTTCTCTCTCTCATTATCTCTCTCTCTTAAAAAAATTAAGTGAATATTCTGGACAGACATAGACTTTGTTGTAAAAGTGAATAGTTCATCATCTATAGGTAAAGACAGTAGAAATAATCTTTTTAAAAACATGCTTGTTTATTTATTAATGTTTGTCTATAGCAGCCAACATTAAACCTTCTCAAACTAATGAAATGACAAATTCTCATTTCAATACAGGCAATCTGAGTGGATATTTGGTTTTATTCTCTATTCCATGTTGTTTTCTTCTCTTTGTGCTAAAATCTCTGAAACCCACACTTCTCTGGGACTCTACGCCACCAGCGTGTCTGAGGCAGTCTTTTTAGATTTCATTTTCAGAGAGAGCTGTGTCACTGTGGATGGAGATGAAGTCTTTTCACTCCATAAAGCAATGTGCAGCTAGAAGGTAATAAAGAACCGGATTTTAGTTCATCAGATCATCACAGCTTCTGACAGCATTTCCTCATCATGAAGAAACAATTACTGTATGCCAGTCACATCAAATCAAAACTCTGCACAAGGCGAAATGGACTCAAATAGAAACATTTCCTGTAGAACAAGAGGACCATATACGCATCCAAAATCAGCCTTTGATAAGCCAGGCTTCTGTGTTCAAGCAGTTCAACCACTTTTGAAAATTCAAGCCAGAGAAAATCTGGAGACAAGTTCTGTACATCTCTGTTCGTTGTGGCTGTGTGATTGTCCTTACAGAGCATGACAGCATTGTGAAATGAAATCTATGAGTGGGAAGGATAAGGTTTCAAAAGGATTTGTTTCCATAGTTCCCAGGAAATATTGTTTTCCAAACACATTATTTGAAGACTTGAACCACAAAATACCTTCTGGAAATGGCCCAGGGTGATTTTTTTCAATCTTTTATTCTTCATATTACAACTAGCTCATGTTTGTTGGAATAAGTGGCATATGATTAGACATGAGTGCTTTTTTTCTCTTTTTCACTTTTTTATGACCATTCTAGGACACATGAAAACAATTTTAAATTTATGCTAATGACATTGTCTTTCTCAAAATTTTCAATGAGTTAATTGGAGGCCTTATTGAAAATTAAATACCATTGAAAATAGCTTAGTTGATAGTGGGAAGGTAATGTTTTCAAAAATTTGCTCACTAATCAGTTTGTACTCTTTTTTGTAATTACAATCAGCTAATCAGCTGTTAGTTAATTGATCAATTTCAGCTTTACATTTTCTAGAACATTTTATTTATTAAATTTATTTATATTATTTCTACTCTAGTTAGCTTTTCATGAATGTACACGCATAATATGTATGTCAGTTTTCCTTTATTGTCATAATAGGGTTCTCAAGAGAAATAAATGATAAGATGCGTGTTTAGTTTGAGAGAGTATGACAAAGAAATTTATTTTAATAAAGGGGCTAAGATGATTGTAAGAGATGCCAAGAACAAATCTGCAGGGCAAGATGGTGCACTGGAGAACCAAGGGTCAGAGTGATGCACCATGAGTTCAAAGGCAGGCTACTGGAAAACTCTCACTTCCTTAAAAGACCTCAGACTTTTTCCTTTAAGTCTTTCAACTGATTAGATTAAGCCCACCTATATATATCATGGAGAAGAAACTGCTTTTCTCAAAAATCTTTTGATTTCATATAAATCCCTTCTAAAACAATACTGTCATACAATACCTCTTTTGAATCAACTATCTACATACCACAGCCTAATCATGTTAATATATAGCATCAAACATCACAATTCATTTGTAATTATTCTACAAATTTTTATATTTTAGTTTTTTTATGAAATTAGTGAGTTATGCTAGCCATAGGTAGCTTTAAAATGCAAAAAATAAATTTAAATTAAAAAACAATTACTTGTGTACTTATTCAAATACACCACCATATTAGTATGTGATCCTTTGGTTACCTGTACACAGGTATGCAGACACATAGAAGGAAAAAAAAAGGAGGGATGATATAAGTAAAATAATAGATAGAAAACTCCTAATCAGAATGAAAAGCTGTATAAGATGCATATTGGAACCATAAGCGTGGATTTCAGGATATTCAAGTTGTCTCAGAAGACCTGAGACCCTATTTGACTTGCCCCAGCGAAGCTGGTGGCAATAACAGTTTCTTCAGAAAACTTTCTCTGCAGCACCAGAAACGATAGGAAGGAGATTGTAGTGGAGGCACTTAGTCCATGGTAGAGACCATAAAGGGAGAATAGGTAAGATATTTGAATGGAAAATACAAAGAAAAAGGCGCATTTGCCCTGAGTCCTTGATGTGCGGCAGCTATTCTTGTAGCCTCCGTGACACGTGTTACATCTCATGGTGGCAATTACAAGCTCCTGAATATTTCCCCTCAAACTGCTGACTCCTCATATTCTTCAAAAACACCAAGGAGCAAAGATTAATCACTGTGAAAGTCATAATGGAATTACATATTTAGAAAGATAAATAGATAATTTGATGGATAAATAGACTAGTAATAGATTTTTGCTTTTAGATATTAAAGAATGAATCCAAAATAATTGTGAACAAAGGCTTCTGTCCTATATTCCTAGAGAAAGCTAAGAAACTTCTGGTGAGGGACTCAGGGTTTTATAATGGGTAAGATTTGTACACAGAGTTCTGAAGTACCCAATGCTTCAGGAGAAACTGGATGGCATGGGGCAATATGGGTTTCCAGAAGCTGGTCTGACCATATCCCCAATGTGACTTAAGTCTATAAAGCATGCAGAGGGTCTAAGAGATTTTTAAAGTTGTAGCTACGATCATAGTTACAAAATATGTGTGGTGTGGGAGGGCATGACTCAATAGTCCTTACACATACACAATGAACTATGAAGGAAAAGCACAAGTCAGAAGGATCAGGAGTCACAACAATCCAGGGCAGTAAGACCACAGAAATTGTAATACTGCCAGCACCACAACTGTATGTCTCCAGAATGGCAGGCATTCTAGCTTAAAGAAAGAATTTCAGGATTTATAAATAGACCTCAAAAATTGCATTCAAAGGTCAGTTTTATATAGTGCCTGGGTCTTGATTTTTGGTAAAGAGTTTGCATCAATGCATAAAGAGTGAATTCCTGAAATGAAGTTGAGTTCTTCAATGCAGTTCGCACCCTGAGTTAACCCAGATATGGGTGGTAGCTGCTGGAGCAGGGGAACACGATGAATACATCTCAGGCTTGGTAGGAAAAGGCAGCATGAGAAAGCAATTTTGAATAGCTTTTTTTCCCCTTATAATCATGGTGCTCATAAGAGCATTAAACAGGAGAACCAAAATATTTCAACCAGTTATTTGTGAGTGAAAAGAGGTATTATTGATAATCATGTTGGACAATGTTGTAAATGGGAAGAGTGGGCATGCTGTCGTTAAGACAATGTTTTCCTGTGTCAGCCAGCATGTTCATGATATGGAAGAGCATGAATAATAGATTTATCCAAGACTCTTGTTGTGTCATTTGAACCTTTTAGCTCTGTCAGAACTCTGGGGTAACTGTTTCCTAGTTCTTCTCCATAGGTCTCGACTTTAACAAGGTTGTGGATTTCCTGGGAGAGGAGACTGTCTACTGCTACATATGACATAATCTTGATATTAAAGGTGAAAGCAGAAAATAAGGGACAGGAAAAATAATGTTATTCAGTTTGTGAAACTGGAGTTAAATCTCAAGTCCTTCTTTTACTATTTTCATCCTCTGAAAACTGTAAGGAAATATAGTACAATAATAGAATGTTGAAAGTAAGAAAAATCACCAAAATAAATCATACTTTGGCAATTTTTAAAAAATCTCTAAATTGTTTGTAAAAATGCTTTGCCACTATTTTAGTAGTGGCTTTAACAATTACATGGCTTCAGTTCCTCTTTATTTTCATCAACAGAAAAAATGAGAATTGATAAACTATGAAAAGAGTTTTAAAAATTTGAAGATGAGTTTTTTCATGAACATTCAAGTAACAAATTGAAAACATTTATTTTCTTCTGAAAATAACAAGGAAATATATTCCAAAACTTAGGAATTAAACTTGCCAGATGTCCAATAGCCTCAAGCCACACCGATATTGGTCAAAACTTGAACATTCACAGATGTAAGACAGTCTGTTATTCTGCTTGAGGTACTATTTGCATTCCTAAAAACACCACTGAAGTGTGTGACATCAGATAACTATATTTATATTTTAATTTTGTAGTGTTGATTAAATGAAGACTTTAAATTTATAATATATAAGTTTCCTTTCATTAATTCCATTTAATGTCATTTTGTCTACAGTTTTATGGATGGAATAAAATATTTCTCAAGACTAAATATTATACTGATGTTCATACTCTTAAGGAAAAATATTATTTCTTTAATCCCCTTTATAATTTGAATAATGCTTTTAAAATACAAAAAGAGAAACATAAATGAGCTTTTAAAGTAGGTTTGTTGTTTTTAACCAATACACATGGAATGATTAGGAATTGTGCTAAGCATTAACCAGGACGGTGGAATCTTGGTTGTTCCTTTGATGGAGACGTCACAGCTTCAGTCCATTGGACCAAACAGGCTAATAATGTTCCTGGCTTGCCATTTAATGCTTTAAAGGAAACACTCAAAGGAGAGAGGTAAACATGAGGGTGAGAGTTCAGGGCTACTTGAAACAGTTTGGTGCAGGACACCACTGAACACGAAGTCTTAAGAATGAGGTGCTGGTGTGCAGGGACTGGGGAGAGAGACGCTTACAAACTGAGAAAGTACATGTGCACAGGTCCAGAGGACACAAATGGTCTGTGTCCATGGAAAACTGAAAATAGTCCTTTGTGACAAAAGCAAACTAATGAGATAGTTTGAAGATATATGATAGATGGGACATGGCTAAATATTTAAGAATATTTAAGAGGCAAACTGCGAGGATCAGGCATTCTTTTTTGGGAAAATCACTATTTTTTTAATTTATTTTTTCTTAGAGGGACAATAAGACAGAGAGAGAAAGAGAGAATAAGCTTTATGTAGTTTTCATGTGTTTTTTGCTGCTCAGACACTTTATTGTGCATGTTGTGCATTTGGTGCTGGGTTCAATCCATGTCCTCGCACTTGCCTGACAAGAGCTGTAACTGCAGAGCTATCACTCCAGCCTCAAAAATCACTATTTTGGGTCTGGAATAGTGGCTCAGTGGTTTTGCTGCTTGCCTTGCATGTGCAGGAATGTGGGTTCAAACCCCAGTACCATATACACAACGAAGTGTTGCAGCAATGAAAGTCATATGAAAAACTAAATAAAATCAATTCTCTCTCTCTCTCTTTCTCACTGTCTTTCTCTCTTAAAAAAAAAAAAAAGGAATCACTGTTTTGAAAGCTAGAAAAATCAGTGGCTGGAGAAGAGTAAAAATTTGACCCAATTGGGAGAGTGTTCATCCAATAGAGGAGAGAGATCAAGTGAGGGTATTGGCAGTACAGGTGAAAAAAAAGAGAAAGTTGTGTTGTTGCTGCACCTAGGAGATGAAATTGATGAGGATAGCTGAGTGAGCGAGACGTGGGAATGGTTGTTCAGAGATTGTAAAATTATGAACGATTCCTAAGTTTCAAGTTTCAGTCCCTAACTGTACTCTGCTGTTATTCACTGAGAGAGGAAAAATTCAATTGGAGGAGTGATGGGGTGAGGAAATAAAATACATTTTTGGACAAATTGATTTGAGAGATACTTTAGGTATCCATATGGAAATGTCAGTGAGAAGTTGCATGTGTGAGCTGAGCTGTGGAGAAGGTTCTTTCCTGAGTCTATAGTTTGGAAAACTGTCATTACATAAGATAACAATATTTCAATCTATAGAAAATGATGCCATTACGTAGGAATAAAGGAATGTAGAAATGTATAAATAAAAGAGCACCAAAAAATGTACACTACTTCCAGGTTAGAAAACAAAGACTGAATGTTTAAATTACAGTATATAGAGTTGACTTAAATAGAATCAACATGCATAGACAACAGAAAAAAAGAGCCAACGCTTGACATGGAAAAGAAATTTATAAGTATTTTCTCACTTAACTGTTCCCCAAATCAATCCTTTGATCTGTGTATTGTTCTACTCAACAAATAACAATAGCTATGAATTACATTTGTATAGTTTTTGCTGCTTTAAAATTCATTTGTAGGCATTGCAAAATTAATGCAATGGGATAATGAATGAAAATAGAATCAGGAACTCTGACTGTAAATGCACTGTGACACAGTCTTCGTATATGACAGCTTTGTTAAAGAACTTGCGGAAGGAAATGGTTATTTTAGAATAATGGATTCTTAGAAGAAGGGTCCTCATGATGGAATATGCCTTTGGATGTAGGTAGGCCCATTATGTGATAGCAAAGTAATATAGCCCCTAATAAGGTGGCTTCAGGGAGGACCAAAGAACAAAAGTATCAGAAAGGAGAATAAAAATGAGTGATAGTACTCTTGAGTGCAGTAAGGGCTTATTAAGTGGATTGTGTAGGCTGGGCAATGATCCATACACTTGAGATGCATTAGGAAAGGAAACAGAGCAAGGCCCCTTCTTTCTGGGATTGACGTTCTAGAAAGATATGGCACTAAAAAGTATGTATAATAAATAAGTTCATTATGGAACATGTGAAAAAGCAAATTAAATGGTAGCATGAGAGGGAAGAGAGGTGTGAAACACTGTAACAGAGGGACGAGGGGAAGACTAAACCAGAGTCATTGGGCCAGGAATCATTAAAAATATATGATTTGAGCAAAATATTGAAAAGTGTGTCTAGTTAGCAAAGAAAAGACTTGTAAGAAGGTTGTTTAATGTGATGTGATTGGCTCATGCCAATAGGCAAATGGCCCAAGGTACAAGAATGCACAGCAATTTTAATAAGAACAGGAAGCCAGTGTCCATTTGGCTGGAGTAGAGTGAGAAAAGAAGGGGATTCTGGTGACCACCACAAAGTTTTAAAGAGAACCCTTTAAGGTGTGAGATGATCTAACTTAAATTTTAAAAAGATCATTTTAGCTAATATGTTGAATACAGACCATAGAGGGGCATGGGGAAAAAAAAGTTTGAAGACTTCTACTGATATTTCAAACCTCTTCAAAGAATTACTTGGAAATCTTTATTTGTAGATACGTTCTTTGAGAACACACATGGAGGATATAGTCGACCTACAACTTCAACTCTGGTTCCCTTCTCCCATGTACTTACCCAAAGTCCATCCTTGGATAAATTCAACTTTTCACCTACTCCTCAAGGATGTAGGTACTGAATCACATGGCTTTGAAGTCATGCCCCTAAAGACACACGATCTTTGTAATTGTGCAGCGATACCATCACCTCACTTTCCTCTTCTCACTTTCTTGGTGACTATCTAAGGTGTCCTTCACTCTCCTTCAAAAATTCTTCACGTTTTTGTAATACCTCATCTGTTTAACTATTTTATTTAGTAACCAAAAATAAATGTAGAAATATTTTCCACTTGTTTATACCATAATTGAACACATCCCTCTGCAAATATACTCCTGTGATCTTTCCTGTTTTCTATAATTATTGGTTAGTGGTGCTCTAAACTATTTTTCAGCTGTGCTATAGATCTCATTCACTCTCTCTCAATGATATCACTATAGCAATTACCCCTTTCTTGATTGACATTACTGCATCTGCTTCCCTCTTTCACTTATAATAACCCCTTGGTTACTTAAGTCCCATGATCTCTCTTATCTCAAAAGACCTAAGATAATTCCATATGCAAGGTATTTCCACATGTCAGGTAATGTATTCACAGAGTCCCTCATACAGGATATGGACCTTTTTTAAAAAAAGAGAGAGAGGGAGAGAATGAGAGAAAGTGAGAGAGAGAGAGAGAAAGAGAATCAATTTCAGTTATTTTTTCATCTGGCCTTTGTTTCCCTGATATTTAGTTGTACATATGGTGCTTGGGGTTTGAACCCAGGTTCTCCCACCTGCCAAGCAAGCACTCCAACTGCTGAGCCACTGCTCCAGCCTGTAAATAGACATTTTTTGATACACTACTTTTCTGTGCGCCACAATATACTAAGGTACCTCAAGGGATGAAAAATCAATGCAAGGTATAGTTTTAAAACGCTGCAACCTCTATTTGCTATCTACAAGCATCAGGGAAGTCTCTGACAAATAGTGAATACACTAAACTAAATAATTTTAAAAAATATTTTTTAGATATAAAGAGAGACAGGGAATCAATTATTTAATTTTCTTTTGACTTTTGTTGCTCTGATACTTCATTGTGTACGTGGTGCTGGGATTCGAACCTGTGGACTCACATATGCAAAACAAGTGCCGTAACAGCTGAGACACTGCTCCAGCCTCAGGAATCCATTTTTAAAATTTACTTTTCCATCTGGCCTTTGTTGCTCTAACACTTAGTTGTGTATATGGTGCTGGGTTTTTGAATCTGTGTCCTTATGCATGCCAGGCAAGTGCTCCAACTGCTGAGCCACTGCTCAAGCCCCTACTAAATTAAATATTGATATTAAGTTGTCATTTAGCTTTTCAGCTGTGACAAAAATACCTAACAAGTACAATTTGGAGGAAGAAAAGTTTAATTTGGCTCTCAGTTTCAGAGGTTCTGTCCGTGGTCAACTGACTTCATAGCCTTGGGGCTGAGGTGAGGCAGAACATCTCAGTGGAAGGGCGTGATAGAAGAAAGTTGCTCAATTCATGGCAGCCATGAAGGAATAACAGAGAGAGAGAGAGGGAAATAAAGAGAGAGGGAAGGCAAGAGAGAGAAAAATAAGTAATTCCACATCAACTAGAAGACTCTTGGATTTGGGGGGAAAAGCTCCTTCACTATAATGAATGAAAAGTGAAGATCCAGAGAATTAAATGCTATGCCTATGATTGCACAACTGATCAGAGTGAGTAGAAATGAGAATTAGGACTCATTTAAAAGCACTTTCAAGATAGTTGCGACATCATTATTGTTTAATATAAGAATGGAAATGATTGCATTTCAAATAATAGTTTTAACCTTGTTAAAGGAATTAAATGGCTTTTTATTATCAAATGTTTTCTATTTAAGAAGTTTATTTCAGGGGGCTGGAGTGATAGCTCAGGGGTTGTAGCACTTGCCTGTCATGTGCAAGGACGTGGGTTCGAACCCCAGCACCATGTACATAACAAAATGTCCGAGAAAGGAAAGCCAAATTAAAAGCTAAATAAAATTGATTGTCTCTCTCTCTCTCTCTGTTCCTCTCTATTTAAAAGTTTATTTCAAATAATTATTAGAAAAGAAAATTAATAGTGCTTATTTTTTAATTGGCATTGTGAAATGATAATTTAAATGGACTCTCATTTTAGATGCTTAAATGAGGCAGGGTCCAAAGATAAACAATTTGAATACATGAAGTCAGCCTGTGATATTATTAGATAGCAAGACACTTTAAGACCTATTGCATTCATGTTTATGATCTCTGAATGCATTTGATGTTCTACTTTTGTTTTTGATAAACCTATCAATTTAAATTGAGAAGGATGAAGCAGTTGTATAATTTAGGTTTTTGTAGTTATTGAATTTGTTCCTCTTCTATATGAAAGCATGACTCAAAGAACTTTGTGATGGCAAAAATCTTAGTGGAGGAAGACAACCAGTTATTCTGTCACTTCATGATGGCAGCTTTTTATCCTCTGACCCAAGGTCAATTGCATTGTCTTCGCTGAAAGATAGAGAACTATTGCTAAGACAGATTTTACTGGGCAGCAATTCTAAATCTATTTCCTCTGATGAAATGTCAATAGCATTCTAGGACAAAATGTAGTTTTTCTAGAAACAAAGGTGAAATTGGTTTGAAAATGTACTTCACAAATCAATCCCCATCAATATAAAATATTTGAGAAAGAAAAATTAACAAGTAATCCAATATGCTGTTGTTTCCATCTTTTTTTATTTTAATTCATCAAACATATTACATTTTCTCCAGAAAACCAATTTAGGGAAGCATTGATGTTCTTCTAATGGTTTTAAAGTCATAAAACATATAGTAAAAAGTCAGTTCCTATGAACCTGAAAATCCTTAAGAACTAACAAAAGAGAAGATCCTCTGAAAAAACAGACTCAGAAAACATTGCACATTAGGTGGCACAACAAAAAAGAACCCCGATTCTTAAAGGTACTTATTATGTACTCAGAATAGTACACCACTACAGATGACAATTCAGGATGACAGTAAAAATGAATATTAAATATGTATAGGGTTATCAAATTCCACTTTCCAAAGATTTTAACATCATTGAATTTTACAAATACAGCTTCTGTTCCCTTTCTAAAATGCAGTTTTTTTCATAAAATAAGTATAATAAAGCAAAACTGAGGATATAAATCTTAATTGTCTTCAAAAAAGTTAACCTCCTCATACATTTTTATTAAATAGCATTTATAGTTAGTGAGTTTCCTGAACACTGCTTGCATTGCAGATGGGCCTATGCTCCAAGGTATAAAGCAACACTTTTTTAAATGCATAGTTTCACTTAAATACATATGTGAAAGGGTCTTCAAATGAAAATGTGGTGGGGACAGAAGGAAAGAAAGCAAGTAAAGAAAATTCAGAGCTAGAAAAACCCCAAATAAGCCTAGATTATCTTCTGTGCCAGAGGACAGGTGCCAGGCACCATGAATTGTTCAAGTGATCTTTGTCTATTGGACATAGAAGTGGTAAGGCCACTTTTGGAGACAGGAAGATAAACAGTGAGCCTCTCTCCCATGGGAACAGAGTCACATTCTGACCCTCCTGATACAGAAAAAGGTTTTGGAGGATCATTTCAAGTTTAAAAGCCAGAAGGATGAAAATGGGCATTCTGAGTTTCAGGACTTAAGAGTGACAAGAAGCCTTTTTGCCAACCCACCTACCTGGTACACTGCCCAGTACAAAGCTGTCCTTTGCAATTACCTAGAAGTGACAGAGTTTCTAACACCACGTGAACTAATTGGTTAGTTCATACACAATGTCCACCCAACCACAACTTGAAGGAAGGATAATCCTCAAGACCATTACCAGAGACAGTGACAGTGTCATTATGTGCATTACTGTGTTGCTTACTAAAAATGACAGAGGACCATGAAGAACTATCTACCCAGGGTTTTTGCTTTAGTATAACACAGTTACTTCAGTTTTATAGAGCAGACATTTCAGATCAAACAGGCCAGTAGTAATTCATCGAACTGGTCTACAGAAAGTCTCTAATTTTGCTCTTATTTTCTTTATGCCAGGATCAGTTGAGCTCTGGACGGCAACATATGGCTATGGTTTCCTATTATCTCTGAGAAGTTGTTCCCAAATATCTCTTTTGGAAATGGAACTGTATGGATCTCTTTCAGAATCTGAGACCACCATAAATCTTACGTGGCTGCTTCTAGTAACTCTATCTGCAAACTTCCATGTCCAGTCTATGTGCTCTTGTTCTTCTGCTCCATGCAACTGAAGAACAATCCTTCTCCCTGCCAGGTAGTGTTTATGTTGGTCTGTAGTTTTACATTCCTCTCTGTGACGTGATGGTCAAGGATATACTTCTGTTCAAGGAGCTGAAGTGGTATGATACTTTTTCATAAATATCTGAGGCATTATCAAAGATAATTTCTTTGTGTGTGTATGTGTGTGTCACAGTATGCTTTTATTTTTTATTTATTTATATTTATTAGTGCATTATAGTTTTACATGTTGATGGAATTAGTTTTCACATATTCCTACATGCACAAAAATCAGCAATACAATTTGTTCAATCTCCCCCTCCACACCCCTCTACCTCCCTCCTCCCATTCCCTGATCCCTTGCCTTTCTCCTAGGTCCTATATTATTCCTAAAAAAAACTAAATACAGTGACATAGTTCCTATACCTGTGAAGAATATTTATTATATATATGGCTATATTATATACAGTGATATTTATAACTGTTTGGAATGTACCTTGCTTTATCTCAGTTCCATCACTTCCCCTTCTCATTTCTAAGATGACAAATTAGAAGTTAACTATCTAACCATCAAATCCCAAATCTGAAGGGAGAAAATTGATTCAATAGCATAAATCAATCAGTTGTTGGATATGAGTTCCTTCCATAACTTATAGTCACTATAATTTTTGTTGCATTGAGTACAAATTCTCACTCACCATATTTATCTGAATAATTCAGTTTGAGGAAGAGATGTTGTCCTGAGTAAAAAGAATATAGCAAGAGCTCAGTAACTCTAGTCATTCTAATGGCAATGTATTATTTTCTTCTCCTTTAGGGAGGAACTGCCTTCCCTCTGGCAGTACCCATATTTGTTGCAACTCATCGGATCCAAGGGAAAAAGCATAGTGATGCCAAAATTTAGGCTCACCTCATAACAGGAAACCCATTTATAGAAGCTGGAAAGAACTCTATCTCTTCTTGCCTATGACAGAGGTACCTGTCACCATTATTCCTAGCAATCTAATAACAAATTATTTGTTTTCTGTCCCCGTTTATTAGGTTTTACTGATATTATAGGCTTTTTGGTAAAAAAAAAAAATCTACCACTAGGGATTATAAAAGTGTTCTTTTGAACTATAAGTTGAAACTCCCACCTGCCTCATACAAATGAGTTAACTGGCAAAGACGGGAGTCACTATACTTCATGAGGAGATTGACCCTGACTAGCAAGGAGAAGTTTGTTGTTACTATACAATAGAATAAAAAGGGACTACGTGAGGAAAATAGGATATCTTGCAGGATGTCACTTATAATAAAGCTACTCTAAATTTTTATTAGAAAATTTATTATAACCTGTCCAAAACCTTTGAACTTGGTGTGATCTTAAGCCTATACAATGCTAATTGTTAATTAATATTATGTAGCTGATTTTTATCTCCACAGTCAAGAGGGCATTTAAATTTCTAAATAGCCAATGCTAAGTTTGTTATATGTCAACTATTACTTCTAATTGGTTAATGAGATGTGTTTAGGGCATTTGGAGTTTTCCTACACTATTTGGGAGTATACCTGATAATGACATTCTATAGAACAATTTGAATTTATCATTGATAATATTTTTATGATAGTGCACACCAATCTTCTTGATTCCTGGATATCAAAATGAGGACAGTACGGCATATATAATATGATATCATATAAAGAAGTATTCTGAAAGAACTGATTAAACACTCTAATGTCTACACTCCATTATATGGGTCATTAAAAGCTACACATTTGTGATTTATGAAATAATGAGATGAGAACTGGCTGAAAAAAGACCAAAGAATATCCGTGAAGTTTCAGACACTTCTAAAAATAAAGCTAAAGAGGCAGAGTTGAGCTATCCTTTTTAAACGCAAGAACAAAATCACTGAGGTAGCTTTTACTTTCATTACAGTGAAATGCCTACATATAGACAGATGAGTAATGATGATATGTGTCCCAGCCATTTCTGGGACCCTGCTAACTCAGTTCATTAAGTGTATTCAACTAATGAAGCAGAGGTCATAAGATCAATTCCCCTGTGGTCTTTATATTTTCCTAACTGCCAGCACATGAAATCATTTAGAGAATTCAGACTGGAAATATATAGTTGCTCAATCTAGTTAGGCATTTTAATTAGGTCAGTCCCCTGCCATCAGAAACTAGCATGGCTTTGAAAGCATTTTGTACAAAAGCTTTTTACAAACAGTTTGTTTCATTATCTGCCATTCAAATAACTACACTCTTCTAATTTATATTTCAGTGTGCTAATGTGAATACAAAATTTTTTCATTAACAGGAATGATAAGGTAGTACAGTCTCATAATTGAAGCATGAGATTTATCCCACTTTCTTTTCTTTCTTTATTTATTTGCCTTTTGGTTAAATTTCCATTTATCCTTTAAAAAGTGAAAAATTAGGGAAATAAAATGATATTTTGTATCTCAAATTGGCAAATATCTTTCATAGTTATTGATATTTTGACGTGCGTTGATACAAAGGTCATAGTCCTTGGCATATACTTAAAAATTATATATGCTTGCTAGATAGCTATTGTTCAATATCTCGTTAAATTACCATGTACCACACATATATTTTACAAGTCATGGATTTATGCTGATGAGTAACTACTGAATGTAATGGATACAAAGTTTATTGATCATATACTGAATGTTCAAACTAGGCATATGTTAATTTTTTTTTCATTTGAAAAGTATTACCATGTTGATAATAACAAATATTTATTTGAAATCTTCTAATATGAAATTCCTTTCGTACATTAGCTGCTAAAAACTAAAAAAAATTATAATTGGACCAGAGGAGAATATAGCAGTGTGATGTCAAAGTAAATGAGAGAGACAACATCTGAAACAAATGCATGATGGTTTAGTTCTCAATGATACAATTACTCCCATTCATGTTGACATGCATGTTCATAAAAAATACAAATACATACATGTATATTTAGTGAGAAATAGATAAAACATATATTATGGTAAAGCATATCTACCTATATATGCAATTTTAACATAAAATAATGTATTTAAATTTTTATGGACCTCAAGGAATAGTGAGAACAATTTGCTTAAAATGAACTTTAAATTCTAAAATCATAATTAAATTTATAAGATTTAAAATTGAAAGTAACTTCCCATTTTACAGAAGAAGATTGCTTATACTTTGCCTGTAGATGAGATGGGAAAGGAAGAGAATGCTTTTAACACTGGTTTCTTAGCACAGACAGTAAATTTAAAAAGGTCTAAAGCATCCCTAAAAATTTTCAAGCATGCATTTAGCAAAACAAAATTATCTTCTATTTTTAATTTCTTCTGATGATTGGTAACAATTGCTTGGTGAGAATTTGCTACCCTGGATAACTCTACTCAGCTCTTCATTTCTGTGCCCAAAGCACACACTTCAATTCATTTCCCTTCATCTTCATTGTATTTAAGATATAGTGAATACATGTTGTAGCTTGGGAACTGGAAGGTGAATCCAGAAAGATAAATCTAATGCTACCTGATTTTCTTTCAGTGTGGCACAACTATCTTAAAATTCTTTGATGACAAATTTGCAAATATTAAGTATTAGTTTCTATTTTCTCTTCTATCTTGTAAAGCAATATTGTGGCCCAATTTAATTTTTTAATTGTTTGTGCCCACTGCCCCTGTGAACTTGGTTCTATTTTTAATGCTATTTATTTTAATAGATAATTATGGATGTTTGTTCTTAAAAACACTATTATAACTTGAACATCTAGTATATTTTATGGCCAATTTCTTCCTCATTTTAGTTCTAAAAACATCTACAGATTTTCCCCAAAAAGATTTTAATTCTACCACATGTGGCTATATTTCTAAGTGCTATTTACTTCATTTGCAAGTGAGTTTTCTCTTTATATTATCAATGCATAGGGTGCAAAACCATTATCAGGGCAAGTGGAAGTGATAACTAACTGCACAGTGAAGTCTTTTATACAACTTCAAGTCAACTTGTTCAAATGCTAGATTCTTGGCCATCTTCTCTTACATTTATACACAGGAAAAGTAGTCAATAATTCCTCAAACAGACAGACAGATGAAAGATAGATTAAATTCTACAAGGTATTCCTGACCAACATATATTTTATGAAATACAAATTTTGCATTTAAAACTGTTGAATATGCATTTCTCTTTCTTTTGACCAATATATATCAGCAGAAGTCCCTCATGGGTTAATCTAGCTCACTTATCAAACCATGAATATGAATGATAACTTTAAGTATCATTTAGTGTGCTATGATTCTATCCTAGGTACCAACATTAAAATTATTATTTTCAAAATAACAGGAGACTGAAAAAAATAAACTTGAACCAGGTCAAGTGAAAAGACAAGATGGTTTTTGGAAAATAAACAAAAAGATTATAGAAGCAAATATTAAATTATCACTAAAACAATAAATTCAAAGGTTTAAAATAATTGATTAAAAGCAAAAAATCCATATTTTGATTCAAAAATAGCTTGTTATTGTGTTATTGCCATAGGCACATTTAAAAACAAAAGGCAAAAAACTTGACAATGAAATTATGGGCAAAATCAGGTCAAATAAAGAAAAGAGTAATATAGAAGTGAAGTTTTAGTATGATTATTCATTTTTTACTAAAAGTAAACAGATTTATACATTTTCAAATATTGAAGCAAGGGATCCACAACTTCTTCCATGACAACAGCTAGACAGTTTATTTCTCCAAGGTTGACCATTATTGTAATTTCCATTGCTATTGATTAGTTTTATCTTTCAGTACTCCTTAGAGTACTCCTTATAGATGGTATCCAATAACATGTACCATTTTGTGTCTGTATATTATTTCAATTTTTGTTTATGATATTTATCCATTTTTTCACGTAATTGTCATTTATTCATTCTCATAGCTCTCTCTGTCATATTTTAGTATATTATTGCTATAAATTATCCCAAAACATTGAGTTAAAACAACACACATTTATCCTCTCAGTCTCTTTCTTTGTCTTTCTTTCTTTCTTTCTTTCTTTCTTTCTTTCTTTTTCTTTCTTTTTTTTAAGAGAGAGGGACAGTAAGAGAAAGAGAGAATAAATTTTTATTTATTTTTTCATCTGGTCTTCATTTCTCTAACTTTAAGTTGTGTATATGGTGCTGGGGATCAAACTCCGGTCCTTGTGCCTGCTAGGCAAGCATTTTAACCGCTGGGACCACTCCAGTCCATCCACTGTGGGTTGGTGATCCAGGCAGAATTTAGCTGACTTGACTCTGGCTCAGGCCTCCACAGGCTGAAATCAAGTCAGGGTGGCTGTCACTTCAAAGTTTTAAAGAGGGACATCCCATTCCAAGCAATCTCAAAATTCCATGGTTAGTAAGAGACACTGATTTCTTACCTTGTGGGGCTACTTTTAGAGCAAGTCACATTACCTCTGATTTCCCTTAGAGCAGGAATGAAAGTGAGAAAAAATACTCAAGACAAAATCCGCATTCTATTACTTAATCTCAGAAGTGAAATTCTGTTCCTTTTTATATATTCTACCACCTATAAATCAGACATTAGGTCCAGTCAACACTAAAACAGAAGAGATTATACAGATTTTAAATGGGAAGCATCAAGAATCACGGGGGCCATATATATTGGGTAAAAATACCATTGTATCCGGTATCCACTAGGAAGGAAATGCACCATTGGGTTGTTTGAGATTTTAACTGTCACAAAAGGAACTCCAAGTAATATCATCATACATGTTTTGGGCACTATATATACAAATTTCTTATAGTTCATACCCAAAATGGAATTGCTAATTTCCAGAGTATTTATATATCCAGCTTCTACAGAAACTTTGAGTTATCCAAAGTGGTTTCATAAGTTCAAATTCCAATCAGCAGAGTATGAAATGTTAATAATTTTATTACGTTATAATGCCTCATCTATTTCATTTCAGTGCCTTGTGCATCATTAAAAATTCATATAATCAAGTTATTGAAGATACTCTCCTGTGGTAGAACCTATTTTTAATTTAGATTTCATGCTCCTATCAGACTACAACTAAAATTTAATTTTGTGAAAATTGCATTATATATATATACATATATATACACATATATATGTGTGTGTACATATATATATATATATATATATATATATATATATATATATATAAGTTGCCCAGTGACATCTAGAAAATGACCTTCTCTGTATTACATTACCATGGAACATGATTACAGGTGATACTGCTGACAAATTCTCGTCTGTTATTATTTATTTACTTTTCTGTCCTGTTCTAAAACCATATTATTTCAGTTATTATACTTTTTAAATGATTGATCATACCTAAATATATACATATTCTGAATTTTCCTTTTTAAAGAAGTTATAGTTTATTGATGTTCCTAGTATTTCCTGCTTTATTTAGCATTTCTTTTTAATATTCAAAAATTAAAATTAGCTTATCAATTTACTTTGACTATGAATCTTTAATTCATGATCCTGATAGTTTCCTCAGTGGTTCTAATATTACCTTTTACTCTCATGATTCTCTCTTTTATCGTTTCTCATTTTGGTGACTTTTAACCTTTTCATGTCTCAATCTTCTTGATCTTTAGTTTTTCTGCATTTTCTCACTTTCCTACCAACAATTACTACTGATGAATTTTATTATGGAATTGATCTTTTTCAACTTATGTACTTTTATGTCATGTTCTAAGATTCGAGGAAGAAAATAGTTAGTCATGTTAGTCACTTTCCATCTTTTGTCTAAAGAAAAACATACTCCTAATCTTCCTGATAGTGTTAGCTAAGCTTGGCATAGTGCTAAGCTGGTCTGGTTCAAAACTAAATTTTGGTAGTCTCCTGTTGACCACAGGCAATTTAACAGATCATCAACTGAAGACAAGGTCACTCTGACCACGATGGGACAAAGCAAATACAAAGAGCTACTCCCTAATCACATCTAAAGCCAAAGCAATCATGTTCATGCCAAAAAATAGAAAATATTCCCTTCTCCTTTCTGATATGAGTGCATATAGATTCCTTGCCCATCATAATCAGTCCTTGGCCTGGATGTCCTTCCTTGTAAAAATTATTGTTCATAGAATTATACTTCATACCTAACATCATCCAATCCAGGTTTTCTCACTATGCTAAACCATCTCCACAATCAAAGTCTACCACAAGCCCACATCTCACAAGTCCTTTCTAAAACCCACCTGCACAGTGTCTCATGGCTTCTGTTTTCCTTCAGTGCAACAATAAACTGAGGTTTTAAAGGTCAGGTGTTTTCCTGATGACCTTTATCTCCATGGTTATGTTAACCAAAATAAAAGTATTCATAAACAACAGCTTCATGTTGGATTCCTTAACAGTAGTGAGAGAATTTTACCAGAATTCATTTGTTTTGTAGTTGACAATTTACTTAGCATTTTCTAGATTAATAATACAGCTTGAACTCTTCATATGATAGATACCTTAAAATAATATTTGCAAAAATATTTTAATTCTTTAAAATATTTAAATGAATCAATTATTGATGAGAAAATATTTTTCTGGACTCTAGTGATACTGAAAATATTAATGCATTGAATAAATTAAGGAACAAATATTTCATCTCTATTTGCTCACTTAATAAATCTACTTATCTTTATCACATTCACATTCTAACCAAATACAAATATTCACTTTCAACAATCTTCCAATTCACATCCCTAGAATGGATTATTTTATAACAAATTTGGAAAATGCAAACATTAAATGACAAAATACAATATCTCCATAGAGCTGCTTTACAGGCAAACTTAACATACACATGTTAATTTGTTTTATTTTGTCTACACAGTTTTCATGGGATTTATGTGCATTATGCTATTTGTGGAGCTTAATGGGATTCAACATAGTAAAGCCATTTGCATTTCAACAGGGTCCTTCTGAAGGTTTTGTGCCAAGAAGCTCACATTGCTATGTAAATTATTTGCTTCTTATCTTCTCTGGACAGGAAATTTCATGACCTGGCCTTTTTACTTGATGGCACTTAACTCTATGAGACACTTCACATTTATAAAATAAAAAGCTGACTATCTTAGGATAGATAAGATCTCTCACTCTGAAGAACTATCATGTACTTTTATTTAGATTCTTTTATCAAATAATAGACAGAATTGAGTCCTCCTTTTGATTTGACAACCTATCAAGTTACTGTCCTAATCCCTTTCTAATTCTGCCTCATAGGCAAAAATCCCAAAGGTTTAATAATATATTATATAATAAATTCACTGTTATTTCTTGTTTACTTTTGTTATGGAGACAAACTAGGTCACTTGGATTTCAGTTTTCAAAACCACAACTTTCTCCATTTTATTTGCCTTCCCTAAAAATTTTGATGTCATGGACAATCCTTCTCCTTATTCCAAACTTTCTTCTTCTTGTTACTGTGACCAATCTTCACATTCCTCTTTTCTTTGGAAGTGATTTTCTTAATTCAACTCTGTGGGAAAATCTCCTTTTGGTGTATCTAATGACAGTGTAACTGAGGGAAAACCTAATTAAACCCCCGAGTTTCACTTGGTTTTAATTGACCTCAAAAATTACAAATTCTGAACATCATACATCATAAGTTTGCTCTCCCATTACCTTGCCTGTCTTTGACACCTCTGGCCAAAGTCCACTAAGGGGTTTAAACTGTTCTGAGAAAGTTGCTTGTTTTTTTTTTTTTTTTTTTTGCTCTTTTTCCCTGTTCTGTAGGCTAATGAATAACTACAACATTGTTTGTTCCTAATTAAAACACACACACATACATTTCTAATCAGTAGCTTTATTTTTATAGAATTAGAGAACCCAGAAGATCAAGTGACTTTCAAATAACAGCAGCCTGTGTGTTTCAGAAAAGCAGACCACCACAGAATTTAGAATCACCTCTGCACCCTGCATGAGACAGCCCCTAAATCTCTATCTTACACCAGTGACTCCCTAGGCAAGATAATTTTTTTTTTTAAGATGAGAGACTCAATCTTCAAACTTGCTATCTTATTGCCAATAAAGCTCCTTTCCTCCTGTCATGTGTTTCTAGGGATTGGTTTCACTGGTGGCAGCAATGATGGACACTTTATACTTAACAGCAAAAGTCTTCAACATCTGTGCTAGTCTCCCTTCTCATCCTTCTTCACGTCACTTCATATCCTCCGCTAAGTGATATTCATTATTTTGTGGCTTTAAAATAGTCCTTTTAAAAGGGATGGTGGATAAGGCACATACCAAGCTCTTAATAGCCAACTATGAGTAAAGCATTCTTTGATGAGCCCTGAATACCCCACTTAACGGCACAATTCTGGAAATTTCAGTCAGATATTGAAATTTGTAGTAAACTGCTCCATCTGTCTACATCTTAACCTTTACTTACCCAACATCCCAACAGTGATTTCTTCAATTCTTCTTGAAATATGCTTTTTCTCAGTGTTCTCTAGCTCTGCAGAAGACACTACTCCTAAGACTGTCATGTCTTAATTCACCATGTTTATAAATGCATCAAATTCTGCTGATTCTGCATCAAAAATGCATAACAAATTTACATTCTGCTAAATCTCCTTAACTACAGTCCCAATAAAAGCCGTCAATATATGTTGAAGCTTGAGTGCTGCAACAAATTCCTCAACTCACCCCATGTTCCTGGCAGACTTTAGAGGATATTTTTTCATATAGGCTCAGAATTCTGTGTCTCTTTTCTCTTTCTAAACTACATTCTGGAATTTCAAGTTGTGTAAGTTTAGTAGAATTAATGCCAAACCCAATTAAAGAGGGAAGGAAGTATATTTATCTTTATAAAAGCCACAGGATAGAGTTTTTGCAGAGTTGAATGAGACATAATTATCTCCCAAAGTCTCATCTTCAGATATTACTGCTTAGGAATGATGCCTTCAACATATGAATGTGGCAATAAATAAATGTACAATTTCTAACACCTTTCCTCTCTGGTGAAATGGCATTAGAATGACAGAGCACATAAGAGATGAATAAATTCATAGCAGTGTGACCATTACAGACAACAAATATTGATATATTTCTGGAAGTTATAAAATGTATGACATTGATTGATGAGAACATAAAAAATTGAGGGAACTAGAATGCAATATAAGAAATCAGTAACATTGAAAAATATGTGTTTTTGGAAGCACAGAAAAAATTCCAAATATCAGAGATGGGAAGAGTTGTAGAACAGGATCAACTAGTATAAATTAGAGAAATGATTAGCAATGCAAATATAGAATAAATTATCTGCCCAAAGCTATCAGGTTAAATGGTGGTAGCATTTGAGCTAAAATAAAATCCACTGATAAGATAAAGCTGTTTTATTTATACATATGAGCTATATATACATAAGAGCTACAGAAAAATTTTCTTGCAGGGAGTCAGGGAGCCTCCACTCTGGGCATTTTATCAGGAAAGAAACAAGTCAATACCACAAAAGGGGTCAAGAAATTCTATGATGAACAGAGATCTTGCATACCTGGCAGACAATTTCTGCATAGACTCCATTATTTAAGAAAAATTGCAAAGATTTTAGGTAGACACAAAACTGAAAGAAAATTTTCAAAATCAATAGAGGACCCAATTATTAAGGAAATAGTGTTTAAAATAGAAGTGAAAATATAGAGGGATAAAAATTTTATCTCATAAATATATTTTGGGGAAAACATACCCATAATAAGAAAATAGTCTATTATATTCAGAATGAGGAAGCAATGATTTTTAATAACTAAAAGTGAGATTGCCAAAATGTACAGTAAATCAACCATGATGGTATGGTGAAGGTTAGTTTGGTGAGTTAAGAACTTTTGCACATACAAATTTATACTTCCTGTCCATTATTTCAATCACCTAGTTTGCAATTTTCTCTCTGTAGGTATAGTTTTTGTTTTTCCTTTTGTTTTGATTTTTAACTTCACCTTGGGCTTTTTTCCCCCTATTTTAATTTATGGATATTTCTGAATGATTTCCTTATCTAAATTCGTTAGGACCCAACAGAAATACATCCCTTGATTGGCACTTAATACCAGTTAGAAAATAATCTGTTAAAGATTTAGAGTTGGTTGACTCATCATTTGGAAATAGACACAGTTATGGTTTGGTTGGCAGGTTAAGTACACTGTTATTTTACAGTCAAAATCCTTCACATGTTCTCTTGTCTTTAGTGTGCTGGTTCTTCATCCACCTGTTCATTGCTAGTTACCCAGACAATGGTTTCTCTGACCCTACATCTCTTGTTGTACATGCACAGCTCACAGGTTCACAGGTGGAATTATTCCTTTTTTCTTTCTTCTTTTTAAGGAGAAAGGGACAGTGAAGAGAGAATAAAATAATCAATTATTTAGTTTGTCATGTGGCTTTTGTTGTTCTGACACTTAATTGTATACATTTTCTGGAATTTGAACGTGGGTCCTAGAGCATGCCAGGCAAACACTGTACCCACTCAATCACTGCTCCAGCCTGGAATATTCCTTTTGTAAACAGATTTTTTGGGTAATTAGTTATATTTGATCTGAAATACAAAATACATTTTGTGACCACATTTTATCCATGTCACATGACAAGACTGTCTTCAATACTGAAAAGCAGTCTTTAATACAGAGGGTATATAACCTGTTCACATAAATTTCCTTTTTTTGTACACAAATGTTATAACAGCTTTATGTTTAAAAAAGCTTTATATTTATATGAACTGTATGCTAGGAAAAATTCTTCTTTTGAGAAATGTCAGCTTAGTTTTTTTTACTTCACATTGGTTGTGTGTGTGTGTGTGTGTGCATATGTTACTTTTTTGAGTCCATCATATATCCTGGATATCAATCCCCTTTTGGAGGAGCAGCTAGCAAATATTCTCTTTCATTCTGTAGCCTCTTTCTTAACAGTCTGAATCATTTCTTTTTTTGCTGTGCAGGAACTTTTTACTTTGATCCTGTCCTGTTTAATTGATTCTTAGTTTTCTTTCTTGAGCTTTAGGGGTCTTGTTGAGAAAGTTGGTGCCATAGAGTACTGACACTGTGTTTTCTGCTTGCAGTTGTGAAGGTTCTTTCTAATTTGTAGGAATTTGATCAACTTTGATTTGAATTTTGTGCAGGGTGAGAGATAGGGATCTAATTTCATTCTTCTACATATGGATGTACAGTTTCCCCAATACCATTTATTTTTTAAAAAGACTATCTTTTCTCCAACATATAGTTTTGGAACCTGTGTCAAGTTGCAGACCACTGTCACTATATGAGTTTATTTACATGTAGTGTCTTTTATTCCATTGTTCTTCACACTTGCAATCCCAATGTCATGCTGTTTTGTTATTAAAACTCCATGGTATAATTTCAGATTGGTTATTGAGACCTCCAGTGTTGCTCTTCTTGCTTCGAATTGCATTTGTTATTCTTGTGTGGGAACTACAGTCCCACAAACCCCTGACTTAGCAGAATGTGCATGAACGCACGACTGCCAGAGGGACTGACGTACTTGGACATAGACCAAGAGGAGGACGTGTGTGGCCCAAGGACATTATACGTTGTTCTCAGCCTCGCAAGCATTTGTAGAGTATTACAAAGTTTTATGTTAGAAGTTCTTGTACTTTTGATAAGATGCCTTGTGACTGTAATGTGGAACTGCTGATACAGAATACAGGATGTGGAAAACTATATAAAGAGAGCTGTGAGCAATAAAATTTGTCTTTTTACCCTACGATCGTAGCCCCTTGTATGTGTGTTTGTCTTGTCTTAAAAAGCATTCTCTGCTCACCTGGAGTCGTGGTTGTCAGCGGGTTCTGATATTCTTGGTCTCTTATTCTCCCAAATTAGGTTAGGACTGCTTTTTTTTTTTTTTGAATTGTGCAAAGAGTGTCATAGGTATTTTTATATGCATTGCATTGAATCTGGCCATTTTGACAATATTAATTGTGAGTATTCAAGAATATGGGCGGTCATTCCATTTCTAGGGTCTTCAATTTCTTTCTTCAGTGTTCTATAATTTTCATTACAGAGGTATTGTGTCTCCTTGTTTACATTTATTTCCAAGTATATTTTAATTTTTGAGGTTATTGTGAATGAGATAGTTTTCCTGATTTCTTTCTTATCAAATTTATTATTGGAGTATAGGAATGTGATTGATTTATGAATGTTGATTTTGCAGTCTGACCAATAGTGTGTTATTGCTGCTTTCTCCCCACCATCCCTCTAGCATCCATTATTGTTCATATTTTCATATTTTCCATTATGACTGAAGTAAGAATTTCAGCGTAATTTGATTTGTATTTATCTGGTTATTAAAGATGTGGAACATTTTATCATATATTTATTGGCTTTTTGAAATTTCCCTGTTGAGAAGTTTCTGTTTAGTTCTCTAGTCCATTTATTGATTGGATTATTTTTGTTTTTGGTGTTAAATTTTTTAGTTCTTTGTATATTCTGGATATTAGTTCTCTATTGGAGGAACAGGAGGCAATGAATTTTTCCCATTCTATGGGTTCTCTCTTGATACTCCTGATGAAATCTTGAGCTGTGTAGAAGCTTTTCATTTTAATGGCATCCCACTCATTGTTTTGTGGGTTTAATTCTTACCCTATGATAGTGTTGTTAAGGAAGAAAGTGCCCACACAGATGTGGTGGAGTGTTGATCATATATTTTCTTCTAATAATTGTACAGTTGCTTGTTTACTTCCTAATTCTTTGACTCATTTTGGTTTGATTTTAGTGCAAGCTGAAAGATAAGGATCTAATTTTAGTTTCCTGCATATGGCTGTATAGTTTGTCCAGCACCATTTGTTGAACAGGCTGTCTTTCCTCCATATTATATTTTTGTCCCCTTTGTCAAATATCAGATGGTTAAAGAAAGACTTGTGGTTTGTCTCAATGTCTTCTTTTCTATACCATTGATCTTCATTGTCTGTTTTGATACCAACACAACACTGTTTTTGTAACTACAGCTCTATAGTATAATTTCAGATAAGGTATTATTACACTTCATATTTTGTCTTTCTTACTTAGTTATGTTTTGGCTATTCTGGATTTCTTGTTATTCCAAAGGAATTTGAGAATTGAATTTTCTATATCTATGAAGAATATCATTGGTATCTTTTTGAGGATTGTGTTGAATCTGTACAAGACTTTCAACAGAATGGCCACTTTAAGTATACTGATTCTGCCTAACCAAGAAGTTAGGATGTTTTTCTGTCTTCTCATGTCTTCTTCACTTTAATTTTTCAATATTTGATAGTTTTCATTACAGAGGACTTTTATTTCATTTGCTAGATCAATGCCCAAGTATTTTATCTTTTTGAAGTTCATGTGAGTGGGACAGATTTCCCTGATTTCTTCTGTGGCTGAATTGCTGTTGGAGTATAGGAAAGCTATTGATTTTTGAATGTTGATTTTGTATCCTGTCAATTTGCTAAATTCATTTATAAGCTCTAGAGGTCTTCTGATAGAGCTTTATGGGTCTGCTAGTTATAGGGTCTTATCATTGGCAGAGAGATAGTTTAACTTCTTTTTTTCCTATTTGAATTCCATTGATAGACTTCTCTTGTCTGACAGCTCTGACTAGGGTTTTGAGGACTTTATCGAATATGAGTGGTGAGAGGGGACAACCCTGTCTTGTACCTGAATTTATGGGAAATGGTTTCAGTCTTTCTCCATTAACTATAATGTTGACTGTGGGTTTGTCATAAATGACCTTTACAAAATTAAAATATGTTATTTGATCCCTATCTTCCCTAGAGTTTTGAGCATAAATGGGTGTTGGACTTTGTCAAAGGTCTATCCTGAATCAATGGAGATTATCATGTGATTTTTGTCTTTAATTCTATTTAAGCGGTGAATCACATTTATTGATTTGCATCTGTTGAACCAGTCTTGCATCCCTGAAATGAAAACTACTGGATCATGATGTTTTATCTTTTGGATGTGTGTTTGGATGAAGTTCACTAGAATTTTATAAGGATGTTTGTGTCTATGTTCATTTGGGAAATTAATCTGTAGTTTTCTTGAATTTATTTTTGTTGGGTTTTCATATAAGGATTATGGATGCTTCACAAAAAAGTGTTTGGGAGGGTCCCATCATTGTTAATTTCATGAAATAGCTTACTTAGGAGAGGTGTTCATTCTTCTATAAAGGTCTGGTAGAATTCTGCTAAGATTTCATCAGTTCCTGGTCTTTTCTTCTTTGGACGACCTTTGATTTTTATTTCAATTTCACTACCTGCGATTGATTTGTTTAGGTGTTCAATGTCCTCCTGTATTAATTTGGGAATGTCATTTGTGGCTAGGTATTTGTTCATGTCCTCCAGATTCTCCAACTTGGAAGAATAGTTTTTCAAAATACTTTATAATAATTCTCTTGATTTCAGTTTAGTCATTGGTGATGTCTCCATTTTTTTTTGTTGTTGTTGGCAGTGATGCTGTTCTTAATTTCATTGATTTCAGCTCTGATACTTGTTTTTTCCTGCCTTCTACTGTGTTTGGGATTGGACTGTTCTTTTTGTAAAGATTTGAGGTATAGCTTAATTTTATTTATTTGTGATCTCTCCTGATTTTTGATGAAGGCACTCAGTGCTATACATTTACCTCTTAAGAATGCTTTCATACTGTCCTAGAGGTTACAATATGTTGTGTCTTCATTTTCATTATTTCTAAAAATTTCTTGATTTCTTTTCTCATTTCCTCTATAGTTCATTCTTCACTTAAGAGGATATTATTCAATCTCCATGTACTTATGTACTTTCTGTTATTTATCTGAATTGATTTGGGATGGGATAGTCTATAAATATCTGTTAGGTCCCTTTGATTTATAGAGTTGTTTAGGCTGGAGACTTTTTTGTTGATTTATTGCTTGGATTATCTGTCTATTGGAGATAAAGGTGTATTAAAGTCTCCCAGTATGATTGTGTTGAAATCTATAACTGGTTTAATATCATGGAATAATTTTTCTACATATTTGGAAATGTAGGAGTTTGTTGCATAAATGTTAATTATAGTTATATCTTCTTAATATAGTGTTCCCTTAACTAAGATATGTTGGCACTCTGTTTCTTCTAATTTTTGGTCAAATACCATTTTTGGTGGTTATGGGTATCATGACACAGGCTTGCATTTTTAGGTCATGAGTGTGATAGGTTTTCTGCTGACTTTCACATCTAATCTGTGTCTATCTTTGGCTGTCGGGTATGTCTCTTATAAGCAGCATATTGTTGGATTTTTGGTTTTGATCCTATCTGGTAGTCTGTGACTTTTGATTGGGGCATTGAATCCATTCACATTCAGTTTTAGAATAGATATGCTATTTTGGTTCCCTTGAATTGTGACCTTTCCTGTATTATGTGCCATCTTGGATATGTTTTAGTGAGTTATGTTTTTACTGACTTTCCTCTGATTGTGGGGTTTTAGAAATGTTTGCTTATTTCTCTGTTTGAAGTTTGTCTTTGAGTATTCTCTGTAGAGCTGGTTTTGTGTTCATGTATATTGCTCATTTGTTCTTATCATCAAAGGTCCATATTTCCCCATCAAATTTGAAGCTTAGTTTTTTGGGTATAGTATTTTTGGCTGATTATTGTTTTCTTTCAAAATTTGAAATATTTCATTCCACACTGTCCTCACCTTTATGGTCTGATTTGAGAAATCCACTGTGATTCCTTATTGGTTTGCCTCTGAATCTGACAATGTTTTTCTCTTACTGCTTTTAACATTCTTTCATTGTTTTCTCTGTTATTCATTTTGAATAAGATGTGTTTTGGTGAGTTCCTCATTTGGTTATGTCTATTTGGTGTCCTTTTGGCCTCTTGAATATGAATTTCTGGTTCTATTCTGATATGAGTGAAATTTTCTTTGATTATTTCATTGATAAGGTTCTTTATGCTATTTGTTTATTGTTCAATGTTCTCCCCCATCCCAATCACTGTTAGGTTTTTTTTCTTCTGATTTCATTCCTTACTTCCTGGAAATTCTGATCATGATCCATAAGTTTTCTTGTCTATCCTCCGTCCCTCAAAATTGACTCAAAATTACTCAGTCTGTCTTTATTGTATGATGTTCTTTCTTTGATAGCTAAAGTTCTATTTTCTTCTGAGTTTACTCTGATATTAGTATCTTCCATTAAACTTTTAATTTTGTTGACTGTATTTTTCAATTCTAAGACTTCTGCTTTGTCTTTTTTCAGTGACTCTAATTCTTTATTAAAATTATGTTCCAGCTCCTGTAATTGCTCTCGTATTTCCTTCCTTAAACCTTCCTTTAATTCTTTAATCATTTTACTAATCAGATTGTTGTTACTATTTCTAAGTTTTCACGTAGATTCCCATTCATAGACTACATGGCTCGGGAGTTGTAGGTTTTATGAGAAGAATTGCTTCCCTTTTTCCTCATTTTTCAATTTCACAGGGTGCCACCTGAGATCTCTCATTGGTTATTTCACTTTAGGACTATGAGGATGGGATGTGGGTTTTTTATCTATTCACTTTTCAGGGCTAGGGTACAATTTGAATGACACATTCAACAGCTGTCTCTCTGACCTGTGAATTAGTATTGACCTTTACAATTTCCAATATCACACAAAATAAGTGAAAATAGTTAATATGTACAGCCAATGCATACAATAGACAGCATTGACCTGATTATTTTTCTCTTGTATATTTGTGAAAATGTTAATTACCACCTATACTAGGCATAGAAGGATTAGCAACTATCTTCTGCCGGACTATAACTGTCAGACTATTCCCGTTTTTAAAGCACACACCCATTTTCAAGTTTGGTATTCCCTTCAAGTATCCAGTACCTCCTTACATAAGGAAAAATAGACTTGAAAACAAAGGAGATGTGTTAGAAAGGTAGAGAGGAACTTGTGAATTTGTAGTGAGAGCAGCAAGGGAGTGGACTGATGTAGGATATTCTAATAAAAAAAGAATAAAGAAAGAAGAAGAGACTAAAGTAATGAGTATAGGGGAGGGTGAGAGAGGAGAATAATATTTAGTTGTTGCTGGAAAAAAGCAAAGGAGTGGGTAGCAGAGAAGCTCACCTATGTGAGGCTATAGAGCACAAAAGAAAATGTGCTGGTCTGCAAGAGCACAAACACAAACAAAAACTAAACACAGCCAAACAAGTAAAGCAAAAGAAACGAGGAACAAAAAGAACAAACAAAACAGAGAAAAGAAGACAAAGAAATACCAACATATTAATGAAAATTTGGAAGGATTATGGGTTATTGCCACTGAGGAAGTCAAAATAAACAGTGTGGGTAGATGATCACATCTGGCTCCTGGATGGAGGCATTTTTCGTGGTGAGGTTGCTGGTAGGTCAGGCTTTTGCTGTTCTCAGCTGAAAGTCAAATTCCCAGGCATATTCCCAGTATTCTTGTTATATGGAGGGGTGTAGACTTTCACTGCCACTTCTACCTACAAACGCCAGGTTTTGGACTTTGCTGGGCCTCATAGGTGCTTTTATGACTGCTTTTCCAGACGCCTACCCTACTTCACCCAAGGCCCTGGCAGTTGCTGGCGATCTTGTGGATCCCAGGGCAGCTGCAAGGACAACCTGCTGATCCTGGGGGTGTGGCCACCCTGAAATACTGGCATCTGAAGCAGATGCCACTTTGAGTATAGCACTGGCTCAAAACGTATACGACTGCTGGGGCAATATCCACTCGAAATTTGCAGTGCCTAAAAGACAGTCCTGCCTGGAACAAGCACGTCTTCTTGGCACACCTCAGTCCTGAACTCATGGGGCCTGAGGCAGACAGATCACAGGGCTCCTGGGGTGGTCAGTGGCGGATGGTGCCACACCTGGGGCAGTTTCTTACCCAAATTTGTGGCTGCCAGAGCGGCTGCCTGGATGAATCTCCTTCTCGTGATGGCAATCTCCCCATCTCTCCATGGCCAGTTTGGAGTCAAGTCTGAACTATGCGCAAGGAGTGGGGGCCTTCTGACAGCAGAATTCTCTGGGCCACTTTCTCCTTAGTGTATTTGAATGTTCTTCCCTCCATTTGTGCCAGACTGGCTGCCCCACCGCGTGGTCCTTGTAGCTGGAGTTGCTTAATCTCTATGTGATTTTCCTTCCTTGCTTATTATATCCAAGCCTCTGAATCTCTAATTTTCCTTGTTTTGTAGTAATAAGCTTCAGTGAGATTTTGTCTTTTACCCACCTCACGAAAAGGCACTTCTCCCTCTTTTGGCATCATGCTTCATGAAGAGATTCTACAAACAGCCCTTCCAACAGTCTCCATCTTCCATCCCCTCCATAGCTTTAATCTAAAAGGTGATTAATTTAATTTGGAATAGACAGCAGAGAGTTTAAGCTTAAAATTTATTTTGAAAACAATGGCCACATGAGTATTAGGTACATTGACAGGAGTTTGAAGCCCCACAAAAGGAGAAATGATAGAACAACTTGGATATTTCTTTTTTCAAAACATAAACTTTCTTCTTAGAACTGCCTTCATGTTGTCTCAGAGATTTTGATATGTTGCAGCTCTGTTCTCATGTGTTTCAAATAATTTATTTCTTCTCTCATTTCTTCTATGAAGGGTTCCTCACTTCAAAGGGTGTTATTCAGTCTGCATGTGTGTTTATGCAGTCTCTCTAAATTATCTTGTTATTGATTTTTAATTTCATTTCTTTGTGATCTGATAAGAGATATTGGATTATATCATTTTTTCATGTGTTCTAATATATATATTGTGAGTCAGTCTATTTTGGAAGAGGTTCCATGAGCTGCTGAGAATAAAGTAAATTTAGCCATTTTAGTTTAAATTTCTGAAAATGTCTATTAGGTCCATGTGATTTATTATATTATTTAAATCAGAAATATTTATTGATTTGTGTCTGAGTGAGCTGTCTGTTTATGGAAGAGTTGTGTTGAAATCATCCAGTATTATTGTGTTGGTATATATCTGAAATTTAATATGAAGAAGTATTTTTTTTCTTTATGTAATAAGCTGCCCTGACATCTGGGACATAAATGTTTAGTATTGTTGTATCTTCCTGTTGAATCCTTCCCTGTACCAGTACGTAATGACCTTCTCTGTCTTTTCTGATTAATAATTTCTTGAAATCTGCTTTGTCAGATGTGGGAATAGCTACTCATGCTTATTTTCAGACTCCATTTACCTGAAACGTTTTTTCATCCGTTTACTTTCTGCCCATGGGTGTCTTTGACTATGAGATGAGTCTCTTGGAAGCAGCATATAGCTGTATCTTGTTTTTTAGTCCATTATGCTGATTTATATTCTTTAATTGGAGAGTGTAGACCTTTTTTATTCTGTTCCTATGAATAGATGTTCATTATTTTCTACTATTTTGCTCTGCTTGCTGTAGTTAATTCAATCTAATTTTTCTTTATTTTGTTTTAGGGACATCTCTCTGTTTTTGTTACATGAGTAAATGTCTAAGAGTGGGACCAGAGATTCCCCTCTAGTTTTTTCTACTTGGGGCCTGGTCAATGGTTTAGAATTTTTATTCAGTTCTATCTGTTGAAGTATTATTGGAGCTCTAGTGGGACTAGTATGTGCCTGGAGTGAGATTCACTGTTATGTGGCTGTGTTGAGTGTAGTTCATTAGCAGGAACTCCACCCTGTGAATTTGGAGTAACTTGATCACTTCACAGTCCATCATAGAGAAAGGAGCAGCAAGAAATAGCAAAACCACTAGCAATAAATATAAAGCCTTGAAGTAAATGTCTGATGCCTACAATGACATCTATGAAGCAATTGACACATAAAGACAAATGGGATCATCGTTTAACATTACCAACAATAATCAGTGGTGAACTAGATCCAAACTAAATAACAGGTATCATCTATGAGAAACATACTTATTTTCTTATTCCAAAATGTATGCCCAAATAACTGCACAGTTCCTTCTACAGTTCTTTCGGATGTATCTTCCACACTAGGCGTTGTGACGCATGCTTATAATGCCAGAAACATGAGAGACTGAGGCAGAAGGATCACAAATTTAAGGTCAACCTTAACAAATTTCAGGCCCTAAGCAACTTAGTGAGACTCTGTCTTAAAATTTAAAAAAAAAAATAAAATATTTGGGAATGTGGCTCAGTGGTAAAGCACCCTGTGTTCAATCCCCAGTAATCCCTCTCAAAAAATAAAATGAATGTGGATGTATCAAAAACTAGCAGGTATTATCAATACCTATATCATCTATTGTTTTAATATCTACAGCCATATGAATAGTGAGGGGTAGGATTTAAATAAACTAAATAGTTCTAACAGTGAAATTATAGTTCCTTAAGTGAAGAGAAAATAAGGTAGGACAGCAAAAAAAAAAGTGTGAAAGATATAAAAGTGAAGAGTGAGGAAGCAGGAGAAAGGTAGCAGGTAGAAGTAATGGCTATAAACAGCGAGGAATAAAAATTAACTAAAAGTAATAAATAGATGAAGAAAAAACATGAGAATTTAGCTATTAAAGGGGGAAGAAAGTTAAGGAGTAACATGAGAAACACAAACACAGGTAAGACACATGAATAAAAAATCAAACTAAAACATGCTCTTGTAAAATTATACCCTTGCAAAGTCAATACAAGACTCAATAACAATTGGGTGAAGAAAAAAAGCAAGAAAAACTATATATAATATGTATAAAATTATATACCATATAATTATAATACATAATTATATATATATATTAGTTTTATATTTAGTATATTACATATAATGTATATATGTAGTATGTTATATTACATATAATGTATATATTCTCAAACATATTAGATCATTGAGAAGACACACACACACACACACACACACATAGAAACACAAAGAATGGAAAAAGTTCAAATGGTGAAAAGGAGGAAAACCCAGGAAAACAATTCTTAATGTACAAGGAAGGGCTTCTTTCCAATGAGGTGGTCAAAACTGTAGGCAAAGGTGGATATTTTTGCTTATGCTCTTGGGTCATTCTTTGAGTTTCTTTTTGGGCTGTGTTACCCTTGGTTCAAGGGCTGGGGATTGTTAAATATCACCTCTTTGCATTTTCCACCAAGATGTCAGCCATTGTGGCTTGAATCTGAAGCTGGTTGTTGTAGCTCTCAGCTTCCAGTCTCACATTATAAGGTAGAATAAACTGAGGAGAAATGACAAGTGGAGTTATTTCTGGATTGATTAGGTCAATAAACTCCCAGAACAGGACTACTTATGCAGAGTTCTAAATGGGAAGTTCCTGTGGCTGGGGTTTAGTTCTGACTGTCTTTGAAAACTTCCCGGGAAGTTATATGAGATTAGATCTACATCCCCTGTTGCTTGGCAGATGAAAATCTCTGCTGGACTCCTGAGTCTCAGGTGCCTCTCTAAATTTTCCTTTTAAGAATGGGAGACCTAACCCTCCACAGGTCTCACATATTTCGCTGCTATGGATGTGAATTTCCCAAGATCATACCTGGAGTGTGGATGTACCTGGCTGATCAGTTTCTGCCCTCTTCACAGCTACTTGCAAGCAATGAGGGAACTCGAGTCTCTCTCTTCTCATTATCCCCAGACCGGATCACTTTGGTCAGAATCCTGCTTCTGTTTCAGTCACCTTGGTTTCGCACACTTTGACTTAATGACAGGCGGCTTCCAGGACAGGGTGGCAATACCTTTTATGAACTCCCAGTCCTTGCTTGGTGTGATGTGTGTGGCCACTTGCAGATGGGTCCTGTTGAGACTTTTCACTATCCTGTGGAGAAATTCTGATCCCTTTTCAATCATCAACTTGCCCCACCACCTCTGGGTTAGTTAAGATCAGCCTCCCTCTCTTCCACAGGCTTTCCTAAGTTAAATTCATTCAAAGTGGCTTTTTCTGTTTTGTGCTTTCCCTCAGCACTGGACCGGTGACACTACCACCGAAAACAACCGCCAAACTGGCATGCCGCTAATAGATTTATTATTTTATGTTCAAAGCTTCTGACTTTCTGGGTCTCTATGATTTTTTTTTTTTTTTTGCTGTTCAATGTTGAATTGCAGTGAATTCCCTAAATTTCCCACCTCACTGAGAAATAATATTCTTGCTGATTAAATCCTGATCAGAGGGGCAACTGTAGACTACAGTCTTTCTCTACAGAATGTGGCATTGTCTCTCCCTGAATATTTCTTTTCTCTTTTTATTCTTTTTTATTTTAATAAGAAATTTATTTGTTGAACAATCAAACATGCTTCCAAAAAAACAGTATAATATTTATACAAATTCTGAAAATTAGATTTTCCCCCAAGAGCCCCCCCCCCGAACTACCCACCCTTATCCCT
>PVKS010002312.1:0-120333 GCA_004027875.1 Aplodontia rufa
TGGTACAGCCCCTCTGGAAAGCAGTGTGGAGAATCCTCAAAAAATTAGGGAGGAACCCACTATATGATCCAGCTATCCCTCTCCTGGGTATTTTTCCAGGGGAGTTAGAATCAGCACATTATAGCAACAAAGAAAAGCTATGTTCATAGAAGCTTAATTTATAATAGCTAAATTATGGAAACAACCCAGATATCCCTCACTGGATGAATGGATCCAAAAACTGTGGATACACCCACCCCACCCCCACACCCCCCCACACACCCACCCACACACACACACACACATACACACAGACACACACACCATGGAGTTCTACTCAGCGATTAGAAACAATGATATTGCAGTCTTTGAAGGTAAATGGATAATGATGGAAGAAATCATATGTTGAATGAAGTTAGTTTAACCCAGAGAGTCAAGGGTCGAATGTCTTCACTCATCTGTGGAGGCTGGAGCTAGACCCAGGCCCGTGTGAAAGGTGCTCACCTCTCATGTATTAGACCCAGCAAAGGCGTAAAAACACATAACCTAGGGCAATCATAGATATGTATGGGGAAGGAGTGGGGAGGGTATAGGGAGGGAGGGGAAAAGGTGGGAGAATAGGGTGGGATCTAGGGGGTAAATCGAACTTAATAATATATGTATATATATATCATATTGTTACTTTGGATGCATTTTTGATTGTAAAATAACTAAATTTCTTAATAAGAAATGTCCCCCCCCCCGAAAAAAGAGAATAGCTCAGTGGGTCTCTGGGATCTGCAACGTGCTCTTTTGGGAGGAAAACAGTTTGGGGAGTCCTGAGGGAAATGCCAAGGGCTGCACCACTGTCCGTCCAGACTGAAGGCTGAACTTGCAGCCTCTCTAAGGACTGTGGAAAAAAGTCCTAGAGGGCCCACAGAAGCTGGGCCAGTGGACAGCTCGGCAGTGTGTAGTGTAGACTGATGACCAATGGTAGAGGTCTTGCCCAAGCCTGCAGCTTCTCAGCAAAACTGAGTATAACTTAAGTGACAGTGCAGAGGGAGGGGGCCTTGGAGTTGGAATTAATTGATCCTGAAGAAATAAAGAAGCATCACCTTGCACACTGAGCTTGTGGAGGGTTCACAATATAACTGTCTTTCAAGGGTCACTAATGTCACTGAACTCCCTGAACCTGCTATGTGAAGAAAGGACATCAGCCTTAGAGTCTGAATTTCAGAGTTAACTCTGCTCTCTCTGGGTGTGAGATTTGTGCAAAGTAAGTTTTTTGATTTTCTGAAATACTGTTTTACTGTCTGAACAAAGAAAGGACACTAATTTCTTAAGTCATGATGAAGATCAAATGAAGCCATATGTATGAAAATACTCAAAATACATGTGTGGACAATTATCACTGTAATTCTGCCTTCTTACAGAATCTGTCCAGATGATTAGAGTCTGATTAGAGTCACACCTGATTAGAGTCACTCTGCTATCCTAATATAGCACCTGATGCTCCCTGTTTTCCCGGCCACCGCCCCCAACGTCAGTTCTAAACCGTTAGGTGCCAGGTAAGGTTCCTGAGTGGATCCAGCCTTGCTCTTTTGCTCACCCATTGTAATCAGTCAGCAGGAAGGTATTGTCGCCGCCGTCCTCTATCGCATAGGAGATCGGCGTTCCATAGTTCATGTTGTCAGAGGATTTCATCCAGAATGTGCAGGTCACAGCATGGAGAGTTGGAAGCATGCCATCTAGCATGACATACCCATAGATGCCAGAAACTTCAAAATCCAGATTAAAACCCGTAGGCTGTTCTGCAAGAAAGAACAAAGTATAGATTGTGGCACCTGTCAGGCATTTCCGGCGGTCTAACGTAAGCCACAGGTAAGTGGTACTGCTGTCCAAGGAACTAATTTTCAGTCAATACAATTGTGTGTGATGCAGTTTCAAAATTAAATATAGATTATTTACAAAATGATGTTTTGTAGTATTTACATAGCACTTCCTTTAAAATACGATCACCAGTGAACATTTTAAGATTGAAACAGTACTCGATTGTGAAAGAAAGCAGGGAAGTACAGTCACTGGCGGGATAGTAGGAGTTGGAGTGTTATTGGAACCGAGAGATACTAACACATGTTTGTTCAAGTGGGCATGACTCAGTGGAGAGGTGACATGTTGCAGGGAGGAAGCAGGCGGTGACTGCCAGGGCAACACCCTGCCCTATGCAGAGCTCTCTGACTTTTCTCTATTTCATGGGCAATTCAGTTCTGCCCCAAATCTGCAAAACATACTCAATAAAACAAAAGTCCTACAGCTAAAACATGCCCTTCTCCTGAGAAAGCAGTTTAGCACAGATCTAATGATTCTTGTTCACATCCATGGACTCACTTCCAAAGTCAAACGGCTTATCAAAGTGTACTTTCTAAACACATACAGGAGTTTCTAAGCTCCCATTTCCTCATCTGTGCTATTGAGAATATTAATCGTTGCACCTAGCTGATTGGACGGAAGTGAAACTTAAATAAATGTAAAGTTTTTGGCATGTACTCAGTGCATATTATAGGCAAAAGCAGATATTGTTATTATATCACTATTTTTAGAATTATTAGTAATAATACAGTGTTCATACATACCTGTTTCACACCTTTTGCCTGAAAATCCTGGCTGGCATTTGCAGCTGTAGGAGTTTAATTCATCCAGACAGGTGGCCTGATTTTTGCATGGGTTGGACTGACACTCATTGATGTTGATTTCACAATGTGGCCCTGTGAAGCCTGCAGCACACTGGCACCTGAAGGGAAACAAGAAGTTGTTACCATCAGGAGAGCTGCAGAAAAATGTTAGAGGGAGGCTCCTGCCTGTGATTACCTGGTCTCAGAAGACTTTGAAAACGGAAATGTGGAAACATTCTCACGTGCAAACAGTGCTTTGATAAGCTGCTCATCTGATTAAACTTATTAGTGATAATATGTACTAGGAATGGTGTCGTGGCAAAAATAAAGTGGGAAATAGTGCTAGGCTAGGTGGTGTATTATAGATGAATCAGTTAGTTCTTCCACGGATGTTTTGGGAAAGTATAAAAAGTTCTGATGTTGTTCTAAAGCCTTTCTATATATTAAGTCAATCTTAACAGCAATGAGTAATCCTAGGATGATTCATATTTTTACATATGAGTTAGACTGTGTCTGGAGAGGTTGAGAAATTTGTCCAAGTCCTCTTGCTTTTTGAAATTCGTTCTTAGTATGCCAGTCTCTGTGTAACGCAGTAGATCACTGGAACTCACCAGAATGGAAAATACATCTGATGAATGTCAAATATCGACAAGGTTGTCATGAAGGAGGAGATCTCCCAGAGCAATTAGTACTACAATTCGATTATGTCAAGAAGAGTCCAGTTTGCATTCCCTGGGTCCTGTCTGTCCATTTATTGTTATGTACTCTGGGAGACTATTACACAAGATGTGCAAGAGTCTGTGAAACAAATGCTCAGAGTACCACCATTTCAAATGTCTATGAAGAGGAAAAGTAGAAAGCAGGTCAGATTATCATGTAGTAAGCAGCAGCTGAAAGGAGTAAACCTAATGTGCAATGTATCTACCTTGACAGTATTTGAAAACAATAGTGAATGAAAAAGAAATTAGAAGAGGATACAGTATGATACTGTTTATGTAACATGTAAAGTTATATACTAAGCATTATTTAAGGAAGTCATATGTGTAGCAAAACATAAACCCTGAATGCAAAAGACACATACCAACCTCAGGACCACATATTAGAATCCAACCCTGCCTTAAGAGCTTGTTTCTTTAAAGAATGTGAATCAAATATAGCAAAATACTATGGTTTGACAATCACAGTGATGAGCATGTGACTTTGATTATTCTCTGTCATTTTCTGTATGGCTGAAATATTTTGTAATCAAAGAGGACATGGCACTGGCACATTCCTGGGGACACCTCTGTGATATCAACATAAAGATAACTAAGATGAATAAATGGTATGTGGGGAGTTTAAAGCAATACTCCTTTGGAATTTCAGGATCTTTACCAGATTTCTGTACTTGATGATTAATCTGTTCTGGCTAGAATTTCACTCATCTTGATCCATCCCCATTTGATATAATCACGCTGCCATCATGTATACTGTGTCAACAAGGCATATGCCATCCGAATTGGGAGAATTTCTCTTCTCCTTGCCTCTTGTTTGGACTTAAATGAAATTGGTATTCATCCACTGTTTGAACCCTACAGTGATTTTGGAACTGTAGTTCATGGGAAATTTCTCATTGCCTGGTTTAGCGCTAAATGCCAGAAAAGTCAAAGCACCCAGGAGAAGACAATGCCACAAGGAAAAGACCTCATTTCCACACACACAGTGGACTTCGAATAGGGAATTTCCTCCCTGTTTCTTCTGCATTTTGCTATTAACTGTTCCTGAGAGGATGCTAATTGGTGGGGACCAGGGGACTGAAATGCGGTAGACTTTTCTTCTTCTTTTAACTCTTGTAAACTAAAGAACCAGCAGTATCTTTACAAGCAAGAGCATTCTGTCCTTTTAACTGCAGGAGGAGTGTCTTCTTGAAATTCCCTGCAAGGGATAGGGGACAGATGGGGCAGTCTTGGTAAAGATGATTGGCGGTAGGGCATGGTTGGTTTTTAGACTGGGTTCTACTGACACCGTAAGAGCTGCCTCAGGGAGACTAAATCTTTCTTTCAAACTGCACTATTTTCAACCACGAAAGCTTCTCTTTTATTATTTTATTTAGACTCGTTAGATTTCTTCTGACTCAAGGGTTTCCCAGGCTCAATGTTTGAAAATCATGGGTATAAGATACAGACGGACACTACAAATTGCGATTGCGCAATCCATTTTGATTTTACCTGGTGTAAAAAATATAAAACAGTTAAAGATATGGGTTTGGTCCAGTCATCTTTTATGACTTCCCAAGTACAGATCAGGGGTTCCCAAACCTACCTGTGCATCAGAACCATTGGGAAACTTCAATGTGACCGGTTGCCCATTTGAAACTTAGAGGCTGTCCGCTGGCCTATCCTTGGCCAGCATTCGAGAATGGCTGACTTGGGACTCACAGTAATACTCCATAAAGATTGTCAAATGACCCAACAGTTATGAAATAAATAGTTAAAAATAAATAGTTATGAAATAAATAGTTAAAAGTGCAGAGTTGGCCCTTTACCTGAAGCTGTTGGCTTCATCCTTACAAGTGGCTCCATTCTGGCACGGCTGACTGAGACACTCATCGATGTTTTTTTCACACCGGGTACCCAAGAATCCAGGTGGGCATTTGCACGAGAACCTCCCAACTTGGTCTTCACAGGCTGCATTATTTAAGCATGGGCTTGATTGGCATTCGTTGACTTCTGTCTCACAGTGCAGGCCTGAGGATGATGGGGAAGAGAAAGGGCCCAGATGGTTAACTCCCTGGGAAAGCTGGGACACACTGTGACCTTCATGAAGGATGTGCCTCTGAAGAACTAGACTGAAGGCCACAGAGCCACTGGCCTATCATGCTGCTTCAGGATCTATTCTGTAAAGAACTCTGGCTTCTGTGAGTCATTGTAGGACTATGGATTTTTCTTTTTAATAGAGGGAAAGAGAGTTAATTTTTTAACCTTTTTTTTTCCCTACACGTAATTGTGTACGTGGTACTGGGGACTGAACCTAGGTCCTCTTGCATGCCAGGCAAGTGCTGTGCAGCTGAGCCACCCCTCCAACACAGGACTATCGATTTTTGATCATCTTTTTAAAATTTTTTTCCCATGGGGCTGGAGCAGTGGCTCGGCGGTTGCAGCACTTGCCTGGCATGCGCAAGTACGCGGGTTCAAACCCCAGCACCCACATAAACAACTAAATGTTGGAGCAACGAAAGTCATGTGAAAAACTCAATAAAAATTGATTCTGTCTCTGTATCTCTCTCTCTCACTGTCCTTCTCTCTTTAAAAAAATTATTTTCCCCGAAACTACATGTTAGTAATGGACATCCAATTAAGATAATGTTAAGAATGAAAATTAATAAGTTTAGTTAAAAATTTTTCTATTTCTTTGACCTTGTCTCTGCCTTCACTGGCCATTTTTTTTCTTGGATGTCTCCCTCATCAATTAAGTATATACATATATTTTAACTATCATTTTACAACCATGTGTGGGATCCATTTGCAAATAGAATTATTTTGCAACCCTAGTGTCCATTTGTAAATATTTACATGATTTATCTCTAGTTCCTTCTTGAAAATTTGTCTTAGTACACACACACACACACACACACACTCACACATGTATGCACATATTACTATTTTTCTGAACTGTTTAAGAGTAAATTGCAGACTTTATTCAATGTGTTTCCTCAAAAGTGATGACTTTCTCTTATCACAGTACATGCATAAAATCTGAAAATAACTTTTATATATTATGTTAATAAATGCACTAATTTTATTGTTTACAGGATCTCAAGAGAATGGAGGAAGAAAGGAACATCTTACCAATATATCCTTTTGCACAGGAACAGTGATAGCCAGCCAAGCCATCAATGCAGGTTCCTTTGTTTAAACAAGGATTGGAGTTACACTCATTTATATTTTCTTCACATAGCTGACCTGCAAAGAATGATAGAATCTTTGAGCTGGGGAAACCAGAAAGGACATTAAGACCAACAATTTTTTGAGCAAGTTGTTCTGGTACAAGAATTGGGCAATTGGAAATCATTGTTAATGAGCATGAACATTTTCTTGCTCTTTGCCAAATATGTTGAAATAGAAACTGAGCATAGTCAATCTGCAAAGGAAGATGATGACCACGAATATCTAATCACATTTTAAGTGAAGACGTGCCTACTACTATGTCTTTACATATTTCTTCTCATTTCCTGACTCCTTTTTTTAATATATGAAAAATAGGTTCAGAGAAATTAAACAATCATCCAAGGTTAGCCATCTGGTAGGCCAAGATTCCAGGTCTGTTTCATAAATTCCCAGCAATTCCATATGGTCATATGTTACTCTCCTTATAGAACAGCCTAATGGAAACACTTTCCCAGTGTATATAAAGAACAGAAAATATTCTTCTTCAGTATATTTATGCCTTATTTTTTTAAAGAGAGAAAGAGAGAGAAAATCAATCTTTAGTGAGTTTTTTTCACATGGTTTTCGTTGCTCCGACACTTAGTTGTGTACGTGGTGCTGGGGTTTGAACCTGTGTACTCACACATGCTGGGCAAGCACTGTAACTGCCGATCTACTGCTCCAGCCCCTCTGCCTTATTAATATATCCTAACGATACATTTTAAATTTACCTCAGTGATGAAATCTTAACGATTCCAAGGTTTACACTGTAAAAACAAGGACATTTTCCTTACCCGTATAACCTGATGGGCACTCGCAAATGAATTCCCCAACTTGGTCTTTACACATTCCACTGTTTTGGCAGGGCAGGGAGCTGCATTCATCGATGTCTATTTCACACTTTAAACCTAAAATGCAAACCGAATGCTGAAGGACAATCAAGGGGAGGGATTAACAGAAGCAGAACCATGATCATTTAAGGGCGATTGTCTTGATAATCTAAATGTATGGGGGGCAGGGATGAAGAAAGGGCTACCATCTAGCTAAGTATTCAACACAAACACTACCTCTTTCTAAACAAATTTAAGAGACCTTGTACATAGAAGGTAGTAAAAGATCCCAAATTAGAAGAGGGGGTGGGTGGGAAGGGAAGCTTGAAAGTATAAACTAAATCCAGGATTTATATTAATTCCAAAGAGAAATATATGAAGTCCTATGTCCTTGCTACCAAGCTCCCCTGGCTGAGGCGTGGAGAGGGAGCTACACCCCTGCCAGTCCTCAGCTGACATGCCAGGTGCTCCAGGCTGGGCTGCATCTTGCCATAGGGCCTACACAGGCTTCCTATGGGCTAGCTCTGCTGGAACCCAGGCTCTTCCTCCACACCGGGGGGGTCTCAAAATGTGGACCGCTAGCATCAGCATCACCTGGGGATGTAACAGAAATTCAGATCTCAAGCCATACTGCAAACCTACTGAAGCAGAAATTCTGGGATTGCTAGAGTCTCCTGGGTCCAACTACCTCGGTTTTAGCAAGTCTTCTAGATGATTCTGGTGCATATTGATATTTAAGAATCACCTTTCTCAATCACTACTTATTTACAAAATTCTCAAACCAGATCTATTATTTCTTATGGAATATCAGGTCAAAATAAAATAGTTTTTTCTTGATGCTGGGGATTGAAACCAGGGGTGCTTTACCCTAGATCTACTCTCTGCCTTTTTTATTTTGAGACAGGGTCTCACTAAATTACCCAGGTTGGCTGTGAACTTGTGATCCTCCAACCACAGTTTCCTGAGTCACTGGGATTACAGGGATACATCTCTGCACACAGCCAGGCCAAAATTTTTTATAAAAATTCACCCCCCATAAGCAAGCTGCAATAAGTGGAATGCCAATCATTTTAAGTTCTTGGTTTTATTTTGTTTATCAATTTTCCTTTTGCTATTTTATTGTGAATCCTTTTACTTAAACACCATTTTTTTCCTCATTAAAAAATTTCAAGTTCATTGCACAACTTTTTTTTAATACAGAAAACTCTCTAGAAGAAAACAGGGAATTATCTTCAATTATTTGTCATTTTAAGGTACAATTAATTCATTTCCCCTTTAAATGCATGTTTCTGGACTCAACTATAATTTGAAACAAAATGTAAGAAAATGTAATTCTTATAAAATTCCTACATAACCAAGTCCAAAGTCATATTGTTTTCCTAAGCACAGCTTCCAGAAAGACAGAATCAAAGCCACAAATCATGGTCATTCATGAGAACTTTCACTAGTGTGTAACACACAAAACTAGGAGTTTGTTTAAAAATAATTATGCTGGACAATCTGTTCTATGTTGAGTGTCATGCATTTAATTTGTGTTAGAATGAAACCTTGGACATAGCTCCTGGAACAATGTTTCAATTTAAATTATAAGTTTTGACAGGAGTTTTTCATTGAGAAGATACTTCTTTATTCCTCTTCCAAAGTGTGCAAAGAAAACTGATTTGTAGGGTATGTATACTTTTTGGTTTATCTCATTTGACTAGTTTTTTTTTTGTACTGATAACAGTCTAATGTATCTTACATGACAGATCTTTTTTTCTTAGAGGAGAGAGAGAGAGAGAGAGTCAATTTTATTCATTTTTTCTGCCACCTAGTTGTGTGTGTGGTGCTGGAGTTTGAACTTAGGTCCTCATGCATACCAGGCAAACACTACCACTGAGCCACAGCTCCCACCCTTACATGACATATATTTAATATTCCAAAGTTTGATTCTGAAAGACACAACAATTTCACATAAAAACATGCTAAAATTGGGGCTGGAGCAGTGGCTCAGTGGTTACAGTGCTTGCCTGGCATGTGTGAGTATGTGAGTTCAAACCCCAGCACCATGTACATAACAAAGTCTCAGAGCAATGAAAGCCACATGAAAAACTAACTAAAATTGATTCTCTCTTTCTTTTTCTCTCTCTCACTGTCCCTCTCTCTTTTAAAAATATATTAAAATTGAATTCCTTTATGTTACCTGTGTATCCAGCTGGACAGACACAAACATAACCATGTCCAAGTTGTTGGCAGGTTCCACCATTGTGGCAAGGGTTCAGAAAGCATTCATGGAAAACCTACAGTGTGGAAAAGAAATCTATCAGATACAAAGTATTCTTTTTATTCATCTCAGAATCATCTTGATTAGGAAATTAGAAGGCTGCAACATAAAACGCTGGTTCCTGATTCCAAGCGAGATCACTCAACTTAGGTGCCTGCATGTATGGGCATATAAAACATTTTTGTTCTTGAAAGATTATGGTTAAGTCAGATATTCCTAAATGCTGGGTACACTTTAGAACCCATTTGAGATGTTCTTAAAATACACAAAAGACACAACCCTGGCACACACCAGCTAAATCAGATTCTCTGGGAGTGGTGTCTGCATGGTATTAGTTTTAAAGTTTGGCCGGTAGATTCTACTATGCCTCCAGGTTTGAGAGGCCCTGCTTTAGGGATTCCTGCAAATTTATGTGTCCAATAGGCTTAGCTTTTAACATGGTTTACAAGGCCCTAACAAGTCATTGTTTGGACCAGGCTGTAGGAAGTTGAAATAATGAATATAATCTTATCACCTCCAAATAAAAATGTCAAGGAACTCATGACACTGGACAAGGCGAATTCAGAGTAATGGCAGAATCTACAAAAACAATCAGATTTACAACCAGTTTTTAACAAATATGGAAAACAATTGGTTTAGTTACGCTCATGATTGATGTTTCTTAATTGTTTAAATTCACATCTTATTCCAAGAAATGATTTTTGTTGGCAAAAATATGTAAATAGTTTTTCATTAAAGTTGGGTAATTTTTTCTGCCATTCAGGAAAGACTTTTGGCTAAACCAAATGCCCCTTTTCAAATAATGGGCGTTGCCTGTGGCCAATTTTAGTTATTAGTGAATCAGAAGGCTCCCACATCTACACATTCTTGAGCAGACGTTTCTCTGAAGAATTCCCATTTTTTGGTACTTAAGACATCTAGTATTGCACTTTTTGGAAGTTATTATTAAGAATCACGAGGGCTGGAGTGGCGGCTCTGTGGTTGCAGTGCTTGCCTGGCATGCATGAATATGTGAGCTCCATCCCCAGCACCATGTACACAATGAAGTCTCGGAGCAATGAAGGCCACATGAAAAACTGTATAAAAATTGTTTCTCTGTTTCTATGTCTTTCTCTCACTGTCCCTCTCTCTTAAAAAAAGAAGAGTCATGAGTAAGCAGTTATTCATTTATAGAATTCATGAGTCTGATTATTTCAAGTTTCACCCCAACAGTTTCCCTCTCTGTGGTGTGTAGAAGGACAAAGTGTTTTCTGAGCATTCCACTACAGAACATTTTATAAGTAGAAAATGGACTTGTTGAATGAAATTAGCCAATTGTATTGTGCTTATGTAAGACTATGAAATAAATCTCACTATTGTGTAGAATTAAGATGCACTAACAAAAAAATTTCAGAAAGAAAAGAAAACGAACTTGCCTGACTGCTGGCCTCATACTTCTTCTGGCTCTGTCCATGAGAAGTAAGGTGCACTACACTTTCCTCTGCTGCTGAGAAAGTTGAACTAAAACCTGAGAAAATTAATAGGAAAACATTAGAAAAACAGGTCAGTGTGTGGTGGATAATGCCAACAAGTAGACTTTGTCTAAATATTCTTGTTAAGAGTCTGTTCATCAGAATATTAAACAGGAGAGTATGGAGATGGACGATGTGTCATTAAATCCTAGATTCTTAGACATTTGGAAGTAATCATGTTCACTGTTTCCAAAATGACTCTGAGCCTTTGTCCTCAGAAAGCTCTTAAAAGGACAATTTAACAAGTCTAGACACCTAAATTCGCTGAAAATAGTGATATTCAGGACTGGAGCAACCACAGAGACAAACAAGTGTCCAACATGAGATTTGGAAGAAATGAAGTTTCTCAACTTACTTGAACAATCCGTGATGGATCTGGCACCAGTGATGGTTGTAGTTCCATAAAACGGACAAGACAGACAGAAAGACTTCCCTGGATCGGGTTGGTAATAGTCTCGAGGGCACGGATAACAAGGCACTAACCCAGAACGAGAGAACTCACCCGCTGGGCAAGGGACTGCAAAGGAAACACGAGCCATTGGTGTACAAAAAGCACACACCCTACATTCAAAAGAACTGCCTTACCTTGGGTCGTAAGAAGACTACTGAAACACTAACCTAATCCCTTCACATATTTAATGTCCATACCATCTTATACATTTTAAGCTATGCTTCCCCAAAAAAACTGGGTCAGAGAAAAAAAATCAAATTATAATTGATGTTATTTATAAAATAAAATAAAAATATTAATTATCAACAACTGTGATAAAGTCATTTTTGTAGGTAAATGCATTACCTTACATTAATTCATCATAAGAAGGAATACAAATTAATTACTTGTATGAAAGCAGTTAAAAATTAGCAGGCAAAACACAAACTGGAAAAAACATTTGCCCTAAGGATGACAAAGATTTCAGATTCTTAATTGATTATGTCCCTGAGAACTGACAAAATTATACAAAGATATAGTGGTAATAAAATATTAAGATTAGGGCTGGAGCGGTGGCTCAGTGGTTTCAGGGCTTCCCTGGCAAGCACGAGGACCCAGGTTCAAACCCCAGCACCACGTACACAACTAAGTGTTGGAACAACAAAGGTCATGTTAAAAACTAAATAAAGTTGTTTCTCTCTTTCTCTGACTCTCTCACTGTCCCTCTCTCTTTAAAAAAAGTATTAAGATTAAAATGAATAAGACTGTTGGACTCACAAAATAACTAACACATTATGATGATGTCTATACTTTTTGGCATAGAAAGAGTAAAATAAATCTGCAAGTGAAAATTAGTTTAGATTATATCCAGCAATTCACTTCCAAGGAATGGTCCATTTGCATTTATGCATTACACACAACTCCTGACTTCACATGGTTTGATTTTTTGACTTTCTGATGATGCATTTGGTAGAAACCATACTCCTCATTCTGAACTTTGGTCTTTCCCTAGACTATCCATTTGGGATACAATACTCTCATGAAAGCAGCACCCAGTCAGCCACATGATTGTGAGGAGAGCAACCCACCTTCACAGTATATATGTTACTAAGCTGTGATATTTGGTAGGTTAGGTGTATGAAGTGTATTTTCTACTTACAATATTTTCTTTCAACTTACCATGTGATTGAAAATCAATTATAAACCAAGGAGCATTGGTGTTTACATATGCACTAAACATATATGCACACATATGTAACATATGTGTGTTTAAGCGTAAGTATATACATGATAGTACTATATAGTACATTACACAGTACTATATAGTACACAAAATATATAGTCCTAAAGGACTAATGTCATGAGAAAGGAGGGGAGAAATTTCACTTAAAACAAGAAATGATATTAAAATCAAATTTAAAATAGTGCATTGAATTGAGCAGGGGGAAGTATCATTTCCACATATGTTGTTTCCTGATGGTGTGAAGGACACGTACAGCTCTGGAGTTAAACAGATTTTTCCCTGTAAATAGGTTTTCTGACTATAGTTAATAACATTGTACTCCACACTGGAAACGTGCTAATGGAGTAGATTTCAGGTCTTATGTATTTATTTATTTATTGGTACTGGGTATTGAACCCAGGGGGGTGCTTTACCACTGAGCTACACACCCAGCCTTTTAATTTTATTTCGAGACAGAGTCTTGCCAAGTTGCTGAGGCTGGCCTTGACCTTGATATCCTCTTGCCTCAGCTTCTCTAGTAGCTGAGATTGCAGGTCTGGGCCACAGTGCCCGCTTCCGCAGAAAAGGGAAAAAACTATGTGAGATAACCGGATGTGTTAATTTGCTTGACTATAGTAATTGCTTCACTACGCATATCAAAAAATCATGTCATACACCTTAAATATATACAAAATTGATTAATGAATAGTTTTCCAAAGACAATGTCAAAGATCAATGACTTTTATCTTAAGCCTGATTTTTAACTTCATCCTGGAAGGTCAGGGTAAGAGGTTGTACCATTCTGAATCAAAAATAGTGTTTCTTTCTCCAATGTGCATGTTAATAACAACAATATGAAATCACTTGTAGGACTTATTCCTCAGGAAAAAAATTAGGTTTTAAAAATGCAGAATTTCAGACTCTTGAGTTTGTAGTCATAAACCAAGCACTATTTAATGACCTTGGAAGTGATGAAATGTAAAATGTACAAAGAATATATAATGGTAACAAAGTAATGTTGTTACATATAGTTGCTGTATTGATTAATAATAATTTATATTCAGCATGCTAATGAAATGCAAAAAGTGTCATCTAAACAAATATGAGATAAACTGTACAACATGCCCATAAAAATAAATCAATAGAGCAAGACAGGAGGTAGAGGAAAAGGGAAGAAAGACAAAAAGATACACAGACAGAAGTAAGGGAGAAAGGAAGAAAGGGAAAGAAAAAGAAATGAGGTGAAAACTGAGAAGAAATATGTAAGGGGCCATTTTAGAACTCATAAATATTTAAATTTAAAGTAAAATATTATTTATCCAGCACCACAGGGGTGTTGAGGTTTGTTTTTCTCAGTTCTCATGAATGGCAAGCAGAATGTGGTTAAATTTCTGCACAGAATATTAGGAGAAATGGGGATAGTTACCAGAATTTGAGAGATGTTCTGGGAATTATAACTGCTTAATTACAAATTTGGTGTGAGACAAACCACAAGCTTCATTTAGAAAGCATAAAAATTTTTTGTCAAACATGAACTTGTTTCACTAAAAAATCCTAGTTGTGGTTGGAGGGAGTTTGGGTGGGCACACATTTTTTTACCACCGACTTTCTTCCAAAATTAGTTTGTGTACTGACAAAATAAAAAGGTCTCCTGCAGATCTGTTTCAACCATAACATGAAGCTTTGTTTGACTTTGAAGAAATCTAAGGCTGATTTTGTACAACCGATATGGCTTATGAGCTTCAACTAGGTCCTAACAAAATTCTTTTCTTAACTCTTCATATAAGGTTGATGAATACTACCTAATTCCTCAGGTCTAAGACTTTTATCTGATATAATCTAAACAGATGGGGTATGTCAAAACCTATAATTCAATGAGTATTTCCCTTCTCTGCATAGCACTTGAGAGGACTACATCTCCCAAGATGCAATGCTGGACAGGACCCTCCTAACCGCCACACATAAGCTCCCCACCCAACTGTGTTCCAGGAACCTCTCAATCTCTTATAGGAGGCAGTGGTGTGTGTGGCTGGAGTGCAAGGGAGGCAGGAGGTGGGTGCATGTGTCTCTGTGTTGCTTAGACAAGTGGGAAGCCAGCAGGTTGGCTTCTTAAAAACATGACATCAAAGTGGGAGCAATTTTTGATCTCTGGGTTGCCACAGACATTAGATTTTTACATAGGAGTGCAGAGAAATGAGGAAGACATACAGTTTTTAAGAAATCATCTCCTAGGTATGCTTTTTCTGTCCTCAGTGATTCAGCAGAGGTAGGGCAACAACATTTTTTTTTTAACTAAAAGGACAACAACTGTGATTTTTAATCCTTTCATATGCCAGGCAAGTGCTCCAACCATGGAGCTACCACTCCAGCCCCAATTTTTGGAGTTTTTGGCAACAGTTTGGCCTCAGCTGTCAGGCCTAGTCTCATTGTCATTCTAAGATTTCATCTTTTATTTTTGTTTTTACATCTTAGGGAACTTTTAGTTGGATAACTATGTTCAGTAGGAATGCTAGAAATATTTAAAATTCGGAATCCTAATCATTTTATTTTTCCTTAAGTCAGTGGAGAAAAGTGGAGAAACCAACATGTAGTTCCTGGACTAATAAAATCAGTATTATCTGAAACCAGTTAGAAATGAAAATTTTCAGGTCTCTTCCCAGACCTGCTGCATCAAAGCTCTGAGGATGGGATCCAGAGTCTGTGTTCTACCAGCCTCCCTGCATACAGTGGAGAACAAAAATCAGTGGCTCTCTACTTTACTCTTGAGTCACTGGGGGAACTTAAAAAGAGGATCAATGCCCAGGCTCTGCCCCAAACAAGTTAAACCAGAATTCCTGGGTGTGTAGGTTTGGCTTCAGTATGTTAAAAATAATTATGTAAATATGCAGGTGATTCTAAGGTGCAGACAGAGTGAACCACCATTCAGGAAATCTTCACACCATCGGGAATGAAGTGTCAGACTTCACTGAAGAATCTAGTTGCAGAATTTTGAGGCACACTAGACAGGGAATCATTTTATAAATGAGGGAACTAAGTTCTTAGCGTAGATGTATTTCTCTCATCATGAAGTCACATGTTTATTATCATTCAAGGCCTGGTACCAATTCTTGCATTTTGGATCCCTCATATCACTAGCTCAGTGTTTATATGTAAGAGCTGATTGTCTGAATAAGAAGGAGCTCTCCAGAAAGAGACAGTTATTTATATCCTTTGCATATAGTAGGCATGCCATTTTGCTGAAATACCCCACTCCCAAGCATAAAAATTGGTAGAAGTAAAGAAAGGTCAGCATTTAAAGTTTTAATAACCTCCACAAGCAGAAATGTTCACCGCTCCTCTTTTCACTGTTGAAGTGGGTTTTGGACATAAGAGGCAGCTCCGGGAACCAACTTCTGGCTGATATGTGCCCAGTGGACATGATTCACAAGTCTCAAGCCCATTGGATGAGTAGGTGCCTTGTTTACATTCAGCTAAAAAGAAAATGTAATGTGATTAATAATGAGAATATTAAATTGCATTAAATTAGCTCTTTGCAGGACTGGAGTTTCTGCATTTTAATATAGGGCAGAATGAGGGACACTGAGAGCTCTTCCTCCCCTTTGCTGACCATCCTTTCCTTCTCCCTTCATTCTCCAAATCACTCTCATCTTCAGCATTGCTAATGTTTTTAGAGCATTTCCAATGATCTAACGCTACCCTGGAGTTTATATTTCTCATTAAACACCCACACCTGCATTTTCAACAGTGGCAAAGAAGCACAATTTTGAAATTCTTTATGTTAGGCTTGTCTTCTGTAACCTTAATTATGAAAACAACATGTTTATAATAGGGCTTCTTATTGAGAAGAACAGTAGAAACATTTGGAAAATTGTATATTTTAGTAGGAAGAATATGTGACCAGAGTAATTCACTTCCAAATAAATGAAGAATTGATCTCATCATATCAAATACTATTCCAACAAAAAGCAATCCACTGATTGCTGAGTGTCATTTAAGACCTATCCACCAACGTGAGATTTAAGAAACAATTTCAGGCCAGTTGGTGAATGTGAATTGGAGTCTGACTTGGAGCAGTGGTGCAGTTCCAAAAAGAAAGATAAATGGATTTCTTTTCAATGGGGGAACATTCAGATAATATTTTATAAATAAAAGAGAGAAAGAATAAATAAATAAAATTGCTTTCAGTCATGCTTTTATTTTACCCTATTCGCCATTTAGGTTTCTGACTTGTGACCCTATTCTGGAATATGGTACCTTGGCATCCTGAATATTTTCCGTTGAAGGAATTGGAGAAAACTGCAGCCGCAGCAGTAAGGTTTCCTTGACTTTCTCCTGTCCTTCTCTCCTGAGGCAGGTACTAAGAGTCTATGTGAGGGATGCCCACCATACGCCAGAGGAAAGGAATGTCCTTAGTTAGGAAGATGCAGGGACATAGGGCAGAACCTGAACAAACAGGCCTTGCTAAGTGCTCTCAGATTATTACCATCAGGTCAGACCGATGCCTTCTCCTCAACTCTCCACTTCTTCATCAAACTCAGCAGAAACGAACACTGCTTTCCTTGTTTCTTTGGGTCTTAATTTCTGAAGTCTCCTGTGTCACCTAAGACTTATATTTAAATAGATTTATATGCTGTTCTCTTATTAATCAGTCTTTTGTTATAGGAGCCTCAGCCATAAACCAAGTGATGGGTAAAGCAATCTTTCTTCCCCTATGACTAGACATAAAATTTAGGCTGCGCCTGGTCGAAAAGTCCACTGAACCTCTACCTTTGCATTCAGAGACACTTCTTGAATGGAGGTATTCAGTGTAAGTCCCGGGTGGACAAAGCTTGCATTCGAGTTGCCCTTCTTCATCTTGATAGTATCCTTTGTGGCAGCTTTCACAGACGGAATGCTCCACAGAATAATAGGTTCCCAAAGGGCAATTGACTGTGGAGAAAACAGACAGGAAATGCTAAACGGAAGCACAACTGCCAGGGACACCCTCACTCTCTTTTTTCCTAAAATGTGGAAGAAGCAACACATGCTTCTAGGTACAGATTAAATTTTACTGTCAGAGGTTTACTCCCAAGATAAACTTTCCAGAAAGTTTATGAAGCCAATGATATTCATTATTTTTTCTTCTGGAGAAGATGGGAATTTTAATTGATCAAGGATAGGGCTTCCAGTAGGGGCTTTAAAGTATGAGTAAAAGCTGTAAAATTCATACGTTGTTGGTGGGACTGTAGTACAATCACTTTGGAAAGCAGTATGAAGATTTCTCAAAAGAACAGGAATGGAATCATCATATGACCCAGCTAGCCCACTCCTCAGTATTTATCTAAAAGAACTAAAATCAGCATACTATAGTGATACAGTCACAGCAATGTCTACAGCAGCACAATTCACTACATCGTCCAGTTATGGAACCAACTTGGATGCCTGTCAACAGAAGAATGGGTTAAGAAAATGTGGTACATACACACAGTGGACTTTACCCAGTCAGAGAGAAGAATGAAATTATGACGGCTGTTGGTAAATGGATGAACCTGGAGAATATCATGTGAAGTGAAATAAGCCAGACTCAGAAAGTCAAGGGTCAAATATTTTCTCTCATGTGGAATGCAGAGAAAAGTGAAGCACAAAGGTGGGGTGGGAAGATCCATGGAGTACAGGAAGGAGATTGAAGGGGAAGGAGGTGGGACAGAAGAAGGGAGGAAATGAGGAATAAATTTGACAAATTACCCTATGTACATATACGAATATACTACTGTGAATTCCATCTATAAAGCACCAATTTAAAAAACAATAAATTAATAGAAGAAAGACTGCTAGAATAGAGAAAGGGATGTAGGGGGAGGGAAAAGAAAACCTCTGGTAAACCAGATCATCACAGAAATATACAGCCAACAAAGAGAAACCACCAGAAGAAAAGGATAAAACAATGAACATTTAATCTAAGGCTTTGAGATACCAAAAACATTTTCTTAATTTCCTCTGAATGCTTCCAATTACAAAACCTACTGCTAGTTCATTACAAAATCACTTCAAGAGACAAAAGCAGGCAACTGAAGTGAGATTAAAACAGGTAAACTGAGGCCACCCTTGTTCCTAATGGCAGCAATGATTGTAGGCAAGTCTGAAGCATCCTCAGAGCCAAGGGCCCCTAGGAAACAGGCCAGGCTTAGACCCTTCCTTCCTTGGGGGTTTGGAGTGTCTCAGAAATCCTGAGGCCCAAGTGGAAGGCTCAACTCACTCAAAAGGCTGTTATCAAAGGTTTTACAGAGGGGACAGTTGAAAGTAGTACCAAGGGGATTCTGAAATGGTAGTGCTTAATCATTACATGGGTACTTAGTAAAAATGCGGACCCCTACATCCCCACGCCCCAGGTGTTGGACCCATGAGTTCTGGTGGGGAGGCTGGGTAAAGACACATTTCACAGGCATGTTAGGTAATGCTGACAGGTGGTCTGAAGACCACACTAAGGAATGAGAAGCAATTCTTGATTTTTCTCACGAGGCAGGAAGGAAAGCAGCGCAGGCTCAGAATGATGTCTTTAATGTGCTTTTGATGGGCTGAATTTGTGACAGTATGGGAAGCCCAGCTGAGCTCTTGGGATGGTGGTAAGAATTGGTGGAGAATGCTTTCTGGCCTGGACAAAAGAGCACATCTTACAGAGACACTAACCCAAGACTAATGCCATTTTATGTCAGCTGGGTGGACCGAGGTCAACTAGAGGGCTTCTGTTACCCACAAAAGATTTCTTTGGGAAATAGGGTTGGATTGTCCACATAGTTGCAGTGTAGAAAGTTAAGGGATTTGGCGGAGGGACAGCAAGGACTGACTGCTTAATTGGTACAGGGTCCCCCTTGAGACACTGTGAATGTGTGAAAGACCACTGAATTGTATACTTTAACATGGTTTATTTTATGTTATGTGAATTTTACCTCAATTTTAAAAGGTGAAGACTTTGGAATTCGCTGCCTGCATGGGAATCTTTGCTACTCCATCTCTTGTCTTAATTCCTATGTTCTTAGCCTCTCTGGGTTCGATTTTCCCATCTGGGATATATGCTTAACAATAATGGTGCATCCCAGACGTTCTAAACAGGATTAAACCTGAGAGCTGCTCACTGGCATATAGAAGGAGTCAAAAGGTGTTAGCTGCTATCATCGGAGTTACTACTCATAGCCGTGAGATATAAAAATCTATAAATAATAAGATTTGAGTTCCTCACCGAAAATAATTCTCTTGTCCTGAACAATAATGGTTACATAGACATTCAGACAAAACAGTAATGATAACAACACACAGTGATAGCAGTACATTTCATTTCAATATTCTTTTATGTGCAGTTTGTAAAATAGCTTTTCCCTTCTCTCTGGACCCAACGTGCACAGAACATCTGTGGTCCCAGGGAAGAGTCTTACCACACATTCGCCCTCTCAGCATTGAACCTGGTCTGCAGAAGAGAAAAGCTTTCTCTGTTTCCAATGAATTGCTATCAGCTACAAGCATTTCGGACGCAAGCTGGAAGGAATACATGGGCTCTTTATTGAGGGTCCGTTTCAGTCGATTTGTGATAGTTTCCAATGTCTTAATGAGTCGTTGCTGATTTGCCAATTCAAGGGTATCATTTCTTTCATCGGGTAATGGCACACTAGCTGAGATGAAAACAGAACAAGATAAAACATAACACACACACACACACAGTGTTTCTGGAAGCCAAAAAGAAATGGTATACTGAAACTCTTCCAGGAAAAAATTCATTCGGAATGAGTTCAATCACCACCTCCTGTGATCACCACTACATGGATAATATTAAGAGTAGTATAATTTGTTTAAATCCTTCTCTCAGATGCTAGACCTACATCATTTGGGGGGGGGGAGTTCTTCACTATAGTTTATTAAATTGTTGTAAATTCTATCATTTTAAAAACAAGCCTTTGTTCATGATAAGAACCAAGCAGGGTGCTTAATGCTGTGAGAATCATAAAATATATCTGTGATATTAAATAGTGAGAAAAAAAACTGGCAAAGCTTAGTTGATTATGCTTCCTGCAATTCTCCATTCCAGGGTCATTTCCTAATAATGATAACAAGTGGCTGATTTGAGAAATAGGTTTCCAATAAAAAATCCCACATCATATTACCTTTTCAAATAGACAGTGTATCCTTACCTGTGATGTTAAAAATTAACTTAATTTTTTGGTTAGACAACAGGTCACTTCTTTTAATCCGTGATGATCTGGCTTGGCCGATGTCTGTGGGTGTTTCTTGTACAGCATCCAAAAAGTCATCATAAGAGTAATCCAGCCTGTTAGCTGCGCCCCAGCCACCTGGTCCTGAGAGTTGGGACAGAGGAAAAAATAATCCTACGGTTGCATCTCCGTCTGTATTAAAGTTGTAACGTGAAGTCACAAGTCAAGTACACGTGACCATTTCTAAACTGCCCACTATGAACCGCACACTGGATTTGGGCTACCATCTTCTATTGTAATTTTTGGACAAATCATATTTAATTTGGATAACCAATGAATTATACTAAAGGAGGGTATCTATGAAGATGCCTACACATTTATACATTCCAATCTTTGAATTAATACTTAATTAACCTAATTTTACAGGTGAACAAAGGGTAGGTGCAGAATTGTAATCAATTCCTATTTCTATTTAGAGCTTGTTCCAACTAAAGAAAAACATTGGCTTTATAAACTTAATGCACATACAAACAATTTCTTTTGTAAAGATTATTTATGATGTCTGCATCATTTTTTTTAAATAAAGAGGGGACAGTGAGAGAGAGAAGCAATTTTTATTTAGTTTTTTATGTGACTTTCATTCCTCGGACACTTCGTTGTGTATGTGGTGCTAGGATTTGAGCTTGCCTATTCACGCGTGCCAGGCAAGCGCTGTAACCACTGAGCCATCACTCCAGTCCATGCACCACCTTTTAAAGGCAGGGTAATGTCCGAGGCCACATGTAGGTTTAGTGTTGATAGGATGAAATGACACTGAGGTACGCAAAGATGCCTGGGATTCACTAGCCCTGATGTCACTGTGATTAAGGGCTGGGGTTCAGACTGACTTGTTGACAGATGACGTATGGTTGTGTAATCTTAATCAAATGACTCTTAGCTTTTCTGAATTTCATTTCTTTCATTTATAAATGCAGATAACGAGTCTTACCTCACAGGTTTGCCTGTGACATAGATGAGACTATATATATATAATTCAGCTCAATATCAAATTATTATTAAACCTCAGCAAGTGAATGATAATGCTGTTCTGGTCATAGTGATGCTTAGTTGGTGCTGTACACTGTAATTTATTTTTCACGAAGTTTTTTTTGTTATTTCACTTAACCATTTCCTCCACAAGTATTATGCAGCAATTACAGCAAAAACAAAATGACATATTCTTCCTTAGGAAGAATCTTAATAAAAATGTTCAAAGTCTACTGGGAGAAAAATCTTAAAATTCCACTTAATGATATATGGGCTTGAATAATTGAATCTTAATGTAGTGCAGGTGAGGAATCCCAATATTTCCATATGTATTTTAAATTAATGATTTAATTAAAATATTAGTTGAATGCCATATAAAATTTTCTGCTAGTACTTTACAACCGTTTTTCCGTATGATATCATCATTATTTAATTTCACTGTCACAATGATTTCATCTTCATCACCCTGAAGAGTTTTGGCTAACATCTTGAAATAATTTCTTTGGTACTTAAATTTAATCTATTCATAATGAGCATTAAGCACATAATCGAATCATGTAGCCATTCTATAATACTTGGTGAAAAAATTAGTACAAGGGCCCGGCGATTGGAGTAGTTGCCTGGCATGCGTGAGGACCCAGGTTTGAACCCCAGCACCACGTACACAACTAAGTCAGAGAAACAAAGGCCAAATGAAAAAAACAGGTAAAATTGATTCTTTCTCTCTTTCTCACTCTGTTCCTCTCTCTTTAAAAAAAATTTAATACAAGATACTTTTTTGTAGTTGGCTTCACTCCTCTGGAAGTATCGCATTTTGCAGCTCATCTTGCAAACCAACGACACTAGATGATGGAATTACCAATTGCAAAGCCATTCTCATAGTCATAATTATATTCTAGGCAATATTTTTTGGTCTGGTCCTCCAGCCTGCAGTCAATGTCATCAGCGTCGCTGCAAAATGATGGGACCTGCAAACGGAAAGGAAGATGATCAAAAGAGTGTAAATGACATCTCTGTTGGCTTTGGGTGACTCTTGTGTTTTTCTGCCCCTCACATTGCCATCAGCAGGAGAGGGGGGCCAGGGCTCTGCATGTCCTGAGAAGACTCCTGACTCCCCCACCTCCTCCTTACCGCCTGGAGACCACCAGGATTAGCCTCTACTTTCTGTTTGTCTCTCACCACTGGAAGCTTGCGACTCTGGGACAGCTCTGTCTCTAGACTTTCACCCCATATATTTCTTCAACCCCAAATGGTATTTCAGTCCCTTTCTCTGAACCTATCTCCTTTCCATTGCAAGCCCCCGAACTTTCCTCTGTCCCTCACAGTGGGGAAAAGGCAAATCTATTGTTTCCTACCCCTTCTCTTTATATTCCTTTCACCTTTGCTCCAAATGAAACCCAACTTCCTAGTTTTCTGGAATATTTTTTCAGAAAACAATCCTAGAAATATTCCAGAAGACTGGAATTCTGGGCAGACCTGGAAGTGGAGGAATCATCCTTATTTTTCATGGCTATTTCCAGGTCACAGGTCCTTACATGTCCTTGAAGCCTGACAGTTCTGAAGCAAATGCCATCAACTGTACACTCATGGTCTCTCTTGGTGACAGTCATCTCTGGTCCCTGAGTCACCCTTCTGTTGCCAGCTGATCCTTCTGTTGACTTGACTTCTCTGCGCCTTTCCTCTTCTCTCTTCCCGTCCAGCCTTCCTTTGCCACTCACTCCCAGGGTCTCAATCTTGGACAACATTAGCTCCAGTACCTGCACCCTCTCATACTCTCAGGAATCTGCCAGTTCCCCCTTCACACCGGCTCAGCCTCTCACATCTCCATGTCTTTATCCACCCATCTTAGACTCTCAGGTGCATCTCCATGGGGCACCTCCTTCCTCGAATGACTCTTTCTCATTGTGTTTACCTGCAGAACCCTTAAACCTGCTTCAATCACTCACTCTGCTCCCTGCACACTGGTACCCATATGGCCAATTATGGCTTGAGAGAACATAAAACACCTCATTCTGCCAACCTACCACATTTCTTTTGTGCACTCACTTAGGCTCTCTTAGAAATTATTTGATGCCATCTTCTTTCTTCCTAGACCTCCAATGTGTCCTTCTCATCCTTACTCAGAGGTGATAATTTTTTCCCACTAATAGACCCAAAGTCAGAAAAGATCCTTCTTCCATATACCCCCGCTGCCATGGGCACCCACCACCGGCACCTGTGTTCTGGCAAACTCTACCTCCCTGACCCTTCTCTTTCTCTCACAATCTATATCAAAGCAACCAGCAAGTCTTACTGAAGCTACGATCTGAATCCATTCTCTTCTCACCACCTCCCGAGCTGCCATCAACTCTAGCTTTAATTCTCATGTGGCCTTACTCTCTCCCACCCTCTGCTTCTTCTGTTGCGTAAGATCATGTGAAAGTCAATATCCCGGGGGGACTTTAATTCAGGGTCAAGGGCAATATCTTTATAGTGACTTTCAAGGCTTTCCACAGTCTGACTTCTCCACTCACTCTGACTTTCTCTATCCCATGTGATCTCTTTGCCCATCTCTCATCACTCAGCCCATTAGCCTCTCTGCTCTTGCCACTCCCTATCACACTTCTGCCTCAGGGCCTTTGCACTTGCTTGCCCTCTGTCCGGAAAACATATCCACAGCTCACTGCCTCATCCCTCTAGGCTGCTTCTCAAAGAGGAAAGTCATTGGTGAGGTTTCCTCATTTTAACTGTATTTTATTCTATTGCACGATGTCATCTGGGATGTTACATATTTCCTTCATAATTCAATTATTGCTGATTAATTCATTAGAATGTCAATTCTATGAGTGCATGGAATTTTGGCTGTTTTATTCACATCTAAATTCCTAGCATCTAGAATAGGACACAGATACTTACAAACTGTTTATTAAATGAGTGAATGAATATTTAATAGCACATTTGGATTCATTATACTATCTTTAACTTGCTACAAATTTAGCTTGCGATAGACACTGAGTCTAACACACACAAAAGCCACTTTCACAAAATTTTCAGTGTGGGTTCTACTTAATATTTAAGGAATACTTCACCATCTTGGGATGGGTGATAATTACTATTGTTGACTTTTAGGTACAAGGTCTATAATAACAATGGTCTAACGAGTATAATTTTTCTTGGTATGCTAGCAATAAGGACAATTATTTCTCCTTTTGGAATTTGGTTTTATTGATGAGATATAAATAAAACTTTAAAACAAATACTTATTGAACGGATGCCACTTAATGTGATTATTGTATTTGTAACAATGTTAGGCACACAGCAAGCACCACTGTACAAGGAAAATTCTTTAAAGGTCCAATTAGCTCCTCAGTATAGAAGAACACAGACTGCAATCTTTATTTTTTTGTCAAACTATAAATAATAAAGTAGGCATTGTCAAACGGGGGAACCTGCTCCTCTAACTTTCTGACTTGGGGAGTTTTAAAAACTGAAAAGTTTAACGCAGATTCACTTACATTTTGTCCCAGAAGTCCAAAATCTATGAGTAATTCTAAACATTAGGTACAAGTTTGGATCCCAAGGAAGAATGAAACAATCAAGGGTAGGAATTTTGGTTGTAAGTGACACAGAGAGGCTGTGACTACCCTAGCAGTATCCTTTAAAATATAACAACAACAACAAAAATAAAGGACTGCTACTGACGTCACCGACATACCATCTTCCCCAGGGTCGTCTCAAATGCCTCGGAGAACTTCCTCAGTAGATCTGTGTCGTCACAGCGAGTTGTTTTATACAGCATCTCAAAGGACTTGAACCCATGGTTTGCAAAACGTTTTACTGGAAAATGTTGGGCAAAAACACTTCAGTTGGTTAGTACTTTCAAAACATGGATTTAACTTTCCATGGAATAATCAAAACTTAAAAAATTTTCATTCTAACACAATTGTTCTAAAACAAGGACATCGTTTTAGAGGTTGTTGTAAAAACAAAAGGTAGCAGGTAAGGGAAAGTTTCAAGGTACTAATTGATCATGATAAGCCACGAGCTAAGCAGTACTGGTTTGGTTATCTAGTGAAGAGTTTGCTACTGATATAATTTGCCTTCTAATCATATGGAAAAGTTGAGTATTTGAGAGAATAAGAGATCCTTTTACTGTGGTTGGACCAATGCTACTCTACATTTACATGAATTTATATGCCATACATTTATATTTAGAACCAATATACATGGAAACATTTCCGGATGTTATGTGTAGTCATATGCCTTGAAAGTATAATTTTTGACAGGGGCACATTTCTTCTTGCATCAAAAGCTTACAGGATTAGATTTAGCCAGATGTTCTAATATATTCAGGGACAATACTTACTAGTAGCATCCTACAATCTAACTTGTGAAAGAGGTGAGTGAAGTGTTTGCTTGTATTTACATCCCAATTTAAAAAAATAGTCGAAATAATTGGGCTCCATCATTTTTTATGACATTAGTGTTTAAACTCCATCTATGGTACTCAATCCAAATTTACTCCAGATAATTTTCATTTACACCAGACGAAGATTGGGTTATTTGTATAATGATGTATATTTCAGATTATAGACTAGATCTAAATCTATATCAAATCTAAACAGAATGCAAATGACCTATTTTTATAATTATCACCTATGTTGGACATCCAATTAAACAAGCTTTTCTACCAACTATGTGACTTCGAATTATGTGTATACGTCAAAAACTACATGGTTGGTTGAAGAGATGGAAATACTTATTATGCCAATTTGATTATTATACATTGCATACATGTATCCAATTACTATTAAGTACTCCATAAAGATACAAATACAAATAAAAAATAAACTAGAAAATAACAAATGAAGAGAAATCAGATTTTTTTTTTAAAAAGAACTATGTGCTGACAAACCTCTTCAGATATTTCTGGTAAATAATGAGCAGGCCATGATGGACTCCTTTCCTATAACAGCCTAGTCTATAACAAGAGTTGGGTGACTATTATTTCAAACCCAAGCAAGAACAATTCTCTTATTCATAAAAATTTCAAATTCAGGATGCCATTTCCCACTCATTGCTATTGTAAGTCAAGCTTCCTCCTTGACACTTAATGCATACACACAAGTCCTACACATTGAAGGGAACTGGGATGACATTAACACTTACTAGCACAGTCTGGCCATTCAGTAGAATACGGTGGCCTCCAGATGCCATCCTCAAAAGCACAGTAGTACTTCTCAGTAGACCCTTCTGTGAAGTCATAGCCCTCCAGGCACGCTAGCGTGCAGTTGACGCCAGCACTGTCTTGGACACATGTAAAATCCCCATTTACAGGAGTGAAGGGGACTTCGCAGGGAGAACCTGTGTTAAAAACAGCATAGTATTCAGGATAAGATGTAATGTCACACAACCTAAGGCATTTGTAGAGATGTATTGGGAAGAGGAGGAGGGATAGGGTGGGTAATTGGGGGGGGATCTTGGGGGTAAATCTAATTTTCAGAATTTATACATATATATTATATTATTTTGTTAGAACCTTGTTTGATTGTTCAACAAATAAATTTCTGAATAAAATTTAAAAAGATAACATAAAAAAATAGCACAGTATTGTTCACATACAGGGGGAAGAGAAGTCTAAATTAAATTCCAGGAGTTTAAGTTGAGTTTTAAAAAGGTCTCTTGTCTACCAGTATTCCTAGAAAAACATTTATCACAAGTCCTTTGTGTGGAAGAGTGGCGGTGGCTGCTTTTTGGTTTTTGTATGGGAATACACTGAAAAGTTTTATCCGTGGATCACTAGGGATTCTACCCATTTTATAAAAAGCTAAAAATATTTCTGATTTTGGATTACTGGTTTTGGCATTTCTTTAATAAAAATGAAAATTGCATAACATTATGGAACAAAGACATCCTTGGATTCTTTCTTCATAAGCATTCAAAATAGGATCATTACAATACTTCGGAACTTTGGAGAAAAATGTTAATAAAACAGTAACTAAGACTACCCTGGAAGAGAATAAGGTCAGGGACTGACATGGAAACCTAAAGGAGAGTCTGTTGTAATCTAACTTGAAAACTACAATGCGCATGGTCTGCCTTCTTTCACGACATAGAAGACTACAGCAACCAGATGAGAAAAGGCAACTAGATTTCTGGGGTCTTAGGAAGTGAGTACCTTTTATGACAATGTGGATGTCACATGTTCTGTTATTGCCTGAGGGGTCAGTGGCCGTATACTGCACCACAGTCTCCCCGTGAGGGAAAAGGTGTCCCTGTGTGTGACTTCTGGTGATGGTCAAGACAGCCCCTAGAAAAGAAGGCAGGATTCATTTTTTTAGTTGTATTGATCTGTAGTCACTTTAGCAGGTTTTGATTTTCTATATATGCAAATCAGCTGGGCAATTCATATATGCTGATTTGAGCACTAGTATACAAATCAAAGGCAATACTTATGCTAAAAATAGTCCAGAAATAGTAGACTCAAAGCTCCATTAAATTAAGGCACTTTTTTTTTGCCAAACTATTTTGCTTTGAATAGGTCAGTTGAAACATTGGGAGTTTAAGAAAATCTATTTATTTTGCATTCTCGTTGTTTTCTGGATTTCAGTGAAACCTTCAAATTGAACTTTAGCTGTAATTTGCTCAGGTGTTTTCTTTTTTTTAAATAACCTTTTATAATTTATTTGGCTGATGCTTAAGAACTTAGTATGAATACACAGAACTGGATGAGAGACATCAACAAAGTGCATACCTTATACTTCCAAGGTATTGTAAGCATAGAGATTCAATAAGTTCACTAGAATCTCTTCAAGTACAATACCTAGCAAAGTTTTAATAAATTCCCATTAAATATTGAAACCCTATAGATAGGTAAGATTAATAATGCTAAGTTATATTTAATTATACTAGTATTAAAATATGTTCCCTGACATTCATTCTACTTAGAAGTTGTCATTTTATTTTGACTTCCTTTCTCCCTTAAAACAAGCTTCTTCAAATGCAGTGATTCAAAGTTAGCATGCTGAGAACAGAATCCTGTGTTCCGACCTGAATTGTCTGAGAACTGTGGCTCATCCCAGTTAGCAGCATGCATTTCCTCTGAGACCTGGATTGGAGGTGGAGATCTGCACTGGTCTATGACGGGTGGTTCGACATCTGAACAACATAAAATAAAACAAAATGATGAAGGAACTTGCCACTGGAAGACTGAGGTGCTGACAGAGAACTTTGACATTGTAAGAAGCAGGGAGGGCCCTGGGGCAGCTTTGATGAGGCGATGCCTCTCATTGCTGATCCCAGCACCAGAAGAGAGCTGTTTTTTTGCTATACTACCCTCTATCGGTTGAAGAAGAAACACCAGGTTCCTAAAATCACTGTGAGCTCACCCATGCGGAAAGCATTCTAGACACGCGGGCCATTGAATTTGTAGGTTCTGCCCACAGTGGTTGAGCTGAGCTACCTGGACTGAAAAGAACCATCCTGGATAATCTGAAGGAGTGAAATGACCATTCCAGTCACTCCTATGGCTCCTCCTATCTGCATGGTCAATAGAGGGTTGACAGTTAAAGAGAGGGACTATGGGTCAGAGATCTGAGTCATGTTGTGGAATAAGCAACATATAGATAAGGATATAATATTTCTGGAAGGCCAGAAGGGTATCAGAAAAGGTGGGACTCTGGAGTTCAAGATTTTTAAGGCTGATAAATTCTAGGTGAAGACAAAGAATAAGGTGTAGATCTGGGAGTAAGGAAATGGAGGAGTGTGTGTGTGTGTGTGTGTGTGTGAGAAACTCTCAGCGGAAGTTAAAGAGCTGTGAGTCTGTGTAGCTGAGCTTTAAAATACAGATTGAAGGGTGGATTTGAGGCGGGATGGGTGAAGCAGGTTTCAAAGCCATGATTGAATATGGTGAAAAGCTTAGATGTCATTAAAGGACAATGGAGACAGGATATAGGAAATGATTCTAATGCAATTATAGATTTTACACATTTGATATGTTCTTATTACATGTCTTTGGCCCTTGAAGGAGATGGGACAATATTGTTCAATTTTTATAAATGAGGAATCTACACTACACAAACTAAAGAACTTGCCTGAGATCATTAAGCTGGTAAATTGTAGTCAAAAGCATCAAGACCGATGTATTCCCATGCCCAAAATATGAAAACACATACTCTGAAATTAAAAGAGCTACACCCCTGAGAATATACATGTTTCTATTTTAATTTGTCTTATACGTAAATTCTCAATTTTCATTTTTTCTATGCTTGTCCTCTCATCAGTGCAGTAATCTAGGTTTAATGCTTTTCTGGATTATAAATTGTGTAGACCAATGACGGAGACTTTTGCTCACTTAGGTCTCACCAAATAGCACAGCAGCTGGCTGTAATGGATGCTCAAAGCAAGTTTTTGAATAAATAAAAGAATGAAGTGATGCTCATTCAGTAAACTTTGAGAATGCTGAATCAAGTCAACTCACAGTTCACTTTACGAGTCTGGCAGTATTAACTGTTTTCCCAAAAGAAATCACAAAAGGAAATTCCAAGAATTTCTAAGCTTATCTGATTTTAATAAAATATTTTAAAGTTGAATCGCAGGTACAGGAGAGCAGTAAGACCCGGTTATTACTGTCGAAGGAGTTGGAGGTGATAGCAGACGTGCTGTCTCCAGAGCCAGGGAAAGCCCTCTCTAAAGCAGCACCCTGCGGAACACCAGGCAAACCTCTCCTTTATCAGTAAGACACCAACACCCTGAAGAAGGCAAGAGAAATGCAGCTTTGGGACTATTTTTACTGCCTCTCTCTCCTTGTCTCTCTGACTTCCATGTCTCCCTCTCTCTCTCCTCCTGCTCTCTCTTTCTCCTCCTTCCCTCTTTCTCTTTTGCAATTTGGAAATGCAGAAGACATCTAACTGACACTTGAAGACATGTTTTACATTTCACCAAGCTAACTTGTCATATGAAAAACAAAAACTTGGCAAACTCTCAAACCACATTTCCATGTTTAAAGTCATAAAAGATGAGACAATACAACATGTTTCCCATGCGACTGGTAAAGCGCATGTTTAAAACAACATTGAAAAAGCAATTATAAAACCAAGCACTGTGAAATGAGTTGAAAATTTAAAAAAATTTTTAAAGAAAGGACAGTGACGGAGAGACAGAGAGAAAGAATCAATTTTTATTGACTTTTTCACATGCCTTTCATTGCTCTGACACTTAGCTGTGTGCTGGGGTTCAAACCCGTGTACCTGGGCATGCCGGGCAAGCACGGTAACTGCTGAGCCACCACTCCAACCCTAAAATTTTTTTAAAACTTGTCTTTTATTCTTTTATTTATTTTTACCAAAATCTAGAATTTACAGGCTAATGAACCAGTTTGATAGACATTATTTCAAGTTATTTTAAGAAGTTATGCAAAATTCTTAAAGTAAAATGAATTTACTGCATTAAATTAAAAATTAACATTGAAACTAGATCTGAGACCAATATAGCAGAATATTAATATGTTATTACTAGTTTTATATAGAGCTGAATATGTTACGCAATAATTCAAGTGACTTATACATATTAAGTAATTTAAAAACCCACGATAACCTATAATCTTATAGGCTAGTATATTTATTAATCAAATTTTTGCATGAAGAAATTGAGTATTATGGTTTGGATATGAAGTATCCCTCCCCAAACTCCTGTTAACGCAGGAATATTCAGAGGTGAAATGATTAGATTACAAGAGCTATACCCTAAGTAGTCCATCCTAGTTTGAATGGACTGACTGGGTGGTAACTGCAGGCAGGTGGGACATGGCTGGAGGAGGCAGGTCACTGAGATTGTGCCCAGGAAGGCTGAATGTTCCCTGTGGCCCCTTCTTTTCTTTCTCTGCTTCCTGGCCCTGCTAATAGCTGAGTAGCTTTCCTCCACTGGGCCCTTCTTCCCCATGTCATTCAGTCTCACCTGGGGCCCAGAACAATGGAGTTAGCCAACCATGGACTGAGACCTCTGAAACCATGAGCCTCAAGTCAACTTTTCCTCCTCTAAGTTGTTCTTGTCAGGTATTTTGTCACAGTGACATAAAAGCTGACGGAAACACTGAAACACACAGAAGTCACTGGTCACATTGCTTTTAGGTGGTGAAGCTGGATGTGAATCCATCCAGTTGGGTTTGGGGTTCATGTTTCTTGACCACTATCTATCCTATTTCTCCAAGCAATATACCTTGACGGTGGGCGCTGGGTATCTAGTGAACTAATAAATCATCTCCACCTTCCCTGCAAAAAGGACTGGACCATCGTAGTGGTTGGGAGTTTGGAGAGACTGGGGCAGATTTTAGAGATATTAAATAGGAGAAACCACTAAATCTTGCTAACTTGTTGGATGCTGGTGATGGAGGAGAAGGAGGGAAGAACGACTTTCAAGTTTTTGCTTGGTAGATATGTGGTCAGTTGTATCATTTTCTGAGCTAAGAAATATATTAGGTTTGAGGTAGTATTAAATGCCTGTGGGGCATCTGCCTGGGAAAGTCAAGAAGGAAGAATTTAAAACATAAATTAATAGGAGGAAGACCAATGGAGTATAGGAAAGGGATCCAAGGGAGGGTGGGGTGAGGGATAGTACTGGGAATTGAAAAAGAGGAAATAGTTTTATATGCATTTATGAATATGTAAAAATGAACCCCATAATTATGCATAACTATAACAAACTAATAAAAAAAGAAGGCCTAGGAGGAAGTTTTATAGTTAGATTTGGATTTCAGAAGAGATCTGAGCAGGAGAAGGATTCTGGAAGTTGTCAGTCAACAAGATCACTCAGGAAAATTAGAGAGAGAGACAGAGGTGGGGTCCAAGTCTGGAAACCTGGAGATGACGAACATTTGAGAGTTGTTCTCAAGTAGGGCAGCATATATAAGAGATAAAGAAGGACAAATGAGAAAAATGGGGAGAAAAACAGGAAAGACTGGTGCCAGAGAAACTAGGGATAGGAAAGTTTTGATAAGAGGGCTGTGGCTGAGAATGCAAAATCTGCAGACAGATTATGTAAAATGAGGATTTAAAAGTTAAGAGTTAGAGTAACACCAGAGATCATTGATGACTTTGATGATAGTAGATTGTATGAGTGAAGGGGACACAAGGCAGACTTGAGTGACTTTGAGAATAAACCCCAGGTATGAAGGGAGAGATGGTAACATACAGGGAAGAAATCAGAGATGCAGGATATTTCAAAGGTGTATGGGTTTCGAAGAGGGAGTGACTTCGGAAGTTTTCCACGCCAGTAGGAAGAATCAGTGGAAAGGAGGGGTTGAAGAAAAAGAGAAGTGAATTCCTGGGGTACTGGATTATTTTTGCAAACCCATCCACAGGATTTGAAGATGACTTACCAATAACCCTGACATGGAAAGTGCAGCTGGCTTGGTTGCCGGATAGATCACTTGCTGTGTAGGTGATGGCCATGTTTCCGATTGGGAAAAGGTAAGGCGGGGTAAAAGCTGGGTGAACATTGATTGACACCTTTAGGAGAAAAACAAATATTTTGCAAGTTAATGATAATAGAATGTACATTTCCTTTTGATTTATATATGTTTAGCAAAGTAATATTAAAATGATGCAACATTTCATATAGGAAATGGAGGAAAAATGAGATACAGCATTCTGATGGCTTTTTCCCCAGACTACTCTTTTTACATAATTTATAAATTAGCATACATATGAAATGTTGTCCCTTCTTTTTTAAACTTAATATTGTAAAGCATTCTTTATGTTCCTACATAGTCTTTAGAACCTAAGATGACTTTGTAATATCTCTACAATGTTCTGTAGAACAAGTATATAATGAATTCTTTAAGAAAAATCTGTTGAAGGGTATTAGTTTGGTACCCAATTTTACTCTTGCAAGTTGTTTTGGAGAGGACTGTTTTACATAGGTAATTTTAAAATACTTCATTATTTCCTTACAGTAGATTTCTGTAAACTGAATTAACCCTAAACCATTAACATTTTATTAATACAAACTTCCTTTCCAATAGTATGGTAACAATTGGTACTTTGATTATCAATAGCTATACTATCAGTGTCGTAGTTACCTGATCTACATTAAATACCATCATTCTTTTTGGTAAGTAAAAAGTGTCACATCAGGTCATTGCTTTAATTCAGTTTTTCTTTGTTTTTCTTCCAACCCAGGGCCAGACAATCACTCTACCATTAAGCTACATTCCCAGTCCCAGTTTCTTAATGTCTTACGACTAAATTCTCATGCATGCATGTTACAATATATTTTTTCTTTTTGAATTATATGTTCATCCATTTGAATATTGTAGTATAATGAAAATTACATTAGCATGTTATATAATAAATATTTAAAACATTTTTTTCTACTTTGATGTTTGTCTTTTAATTCAGAGATTTATTTTTAAAGAGAGAGAAGGACAGTGAGAGAGAGGAGAAAGAGAGAATCAATTTTATTTAGTTATTCCTGTGGATTTCATTGCTATGACACTTTGTTGTGTACATGGTGCTGGGGCTTGAACCTGTGTCCTCGAGTATGCCAGGCAAGCATTGTAACCGCTCCAGCCCCTAATTCAGAGATTCTTAAACATACTGATGCAACTGCATTTAGAAGATATATTAGATAAACTAAGACATTCATGAAGTGATTAGATAAACATCTAACTATCTTGATGATATCTCTTTTATTTTTGTTTTTTTTTTCCAGTACTTGAGATTTCCAGGGGTGCTCTACCACTGAGCTACATCCCCAGGTCTTTTTATTCTTTGAGACAAGGTCTTGATAAGTTGCCCTGGCTGGACTCAAACTTATCATCTTCCTGACTTAGCCTCCTGTGTTACTGGGATTACAGGCATGTGCTACTACACCCAGCTGATGGTATCTTTTTTAATGATTTAAAAATAATTTGGAAGTATATTTTGTGCTTGGTATGATTTGAGAATATAACTTCACATTTAAAAATCACTTATTGTAAGATAATTGATCTTCCTTTATGACATTTTAAAATTCATATACATATTAGTCATTCATTATGGTCCAATATCATACATTTTGTTTATTTTTATAAGATATTTATACTTCTGATAGATCCAGTTTTCTCTTGTTATTATATTTTTTCTTTTCTTTTTAAAAAATTTTTTTTGGTGCTAGAGACTGAAACCAGAGCTCTGCCCATGCTAAACACATGCTCTATCACTGAGTTACACCCCAGTTCCATCTTTCTGATTCTTTTTGAAAGCATTAATCTGTGTATTCTTTTACTTCAAACTTTGGAATAATTTCATCAAGTTTCAAAAGTATTATGCTGGAAGTATCGTTCGTATGCATTTATTTTATAAATATTTAGCTTTTCCATCTATAAGTATGCTGTACATTTCCATCTGATTTCTTTTTAAAGTCTGTCAATGTTTCATATTTTCCTTTAATTTCCATTCACCTTTCCCATTAAATATATAGCTAAATATTCTATATTTTATCTTGCATTATAATTAGACATATTTTAATAACCTATTATACAACATCTCAGATAATGGTGTGTGTGAGGGGTGAATTAATATCTGGGTACTCAATTTAAATAACTATTTAGCTCCAGGAAATTAATACTAGGAATATAGAAAGCAAATTTAAAAGACTCATTCAGAACACAAAGTGCAAATCGTGGAATGCATAACAGATACGCAAGAGAGTAAGTACAGACCTCACATATGAATAATTGGTATGCCTAAGAAAGAAAACAGAGTGAAAGAAATAGGGAAAATGTCATTAGAAGAAAACTTCAAACTAAAGGGAGCTATGACTGTAGACAGAAAAGACTATAGATGTACTAGGGAAGAGGACAAAGAAGAATAATCAACATGTACACTAAACTCAGATAATTCGTTACATAATGAAAAATATCTGAAGGAGAACGATCAGATTACATCCAATTCTCTCAGTCATTAAATGGGAGCCTGGAGATTGTGTGCAAAGACTCTATAAACATGCCTCCTGTGTAAATGCTTTTTCTGAAGGAAGAATTTTGAGCATACTAAATGGAAGAGGAATCACAATAAATCCCTCACAAGTGGGGCAAGTCATGGAATGAAAAAACGGCCAGCAAAGCCCAAAACTATGTAAATACAGACTTCATCTGAAAAACAGCCATAAACACGGCCACAGAACAGATGGTAAAGGCTATAATTTTTGAAAGGGAATACATATAATATGAAAAACTAATAATTACCCAATAATTAATTGGAGCAAAAAACCCAGATGATACCAGCAAAATCTAAAGAGGCTGAAAATTTAAAACAATAATTTGGGAGACACTTAACAGATAATCTTATTTTTCCCCACAGATAATTAGGTAAGTAAGGGGTTTTGCATGTTTTAAAGGTTTTATTTAAAAACTGTGCATTCCTTCTATACACAATTGCAGTTAACATACTAAAGTGGAAAATTATGCCCTAAGTAATGCCATATTCCACAGAGTCCCTATGGATGGACAAAGTACCCGGAGGTTTGATATATGCAAGTGGGTGAACAAATCCTGCACCCCTAGCACTCACCATCAGCTCAAATGAGCAGAAAGACTTTGTGGAAATAGGAGCATTGGCTTGGTAGAGTGCTGGGGTCTCCACGGGGAGGGCTGTTAGCAGGGGACTGCCTCAAATCAAGTGGAGGGGCTTCAGAAGCATCCCTAGAACACTGGGAGGGGCAGGGTGCCCGCAGAAGGGAGAAGCCACATCCCACTCTCACTCTGGAGGCTTTCTGGGATGTCAGAATCCATAGATTGACCCTGAGGCGGTGAGTGCTGGGTGTGATTGACACGCATTCCTTGGTGTTCAGGACATAGATGGAGGGACTCGGGAACCCACCTCTCCCTCGTGAATGCTGAAGGCAGGAGGCTTGATCATGCAATACAGCGGCATGGGAGGCAGGATGCTCTGTCCACAGGTTAGGTCTGCACTCCCAAGTCTGTCTGACATGCTGAAGACATTTAAGCCACCGGGGATGACAGAAGTACTCCAGTTGGTCTGCCTATACCCTGATCTAGAGGTTTAAAGAGGTTGTGGCATGCATCACAGGGCCTGGAGCTGAGAAGGTGGGCAAAAAGTTCCTTCCGGAGGGCATCTCCGCCTGAGGGAACCGCACAGGGGAGGGATGTGTACCTGCCTCTCCTGCAGGATCTCTATATGGACTGGAGCAGGGAGTCAATATTTGCACGCTTGGTTCTCAAAGCTCATCAGCAATGTGGAGGGGACAACGCAGCACTAGCGAAATGGAAGACTCTTGAAACTTTTGTGGAAAGCACTCTCTCAGCCACATTAGTTTCCTATTGTCACAACAAATTCCTATAAAAGCAGCGTGAACAACACAAGTTTATTCTTATGGTCCTGGAGGTTAGAAGCACTGCTGCTCTTATAGGCTTACAATCTAGAAGTTAATAAGGCTCCATCTGTTTCCTTGTCTTTCCTGGCTTCTGTTGATGGCCCAGAAGGTCCCTTCCCCCAACTTCTAAAGCCAGTGATGGCAGGTTCAGCCCTTCTCACGTCACATCTCTCCATTCCTTCTTCTGTCACATCGTCTCTCTAGAGTCTGGAAATGCACTTCTCTTTTAAGGACTAGGCATATTAAACTGGGTAATATGGGGGTACTCCAGGCTAATATTCTCATCTCAAAATCTTTATTTTATTGTATCTTCAAAGTCCCTTTACCATGTAAGGAAACATGGTCACAGGTTCTGGGGATTAGGACAATGATACCTTTTGAGGTGACCCTTATTCTGTCATATAAGTTTGACCCTAGAGAAGCCAGAAATAGAGGAAGGGGAGGCTTAGAAGGAGTAAAAGAGCATCCCTGCACCTTCTTCCCAAGACCCTGGGGCCAGCTCTGGGCTGCAACAGGGAAAAGCTCTGAAGTGGATGCTAGATTCACGTTTGTGCTGAGATAGCAAGCTGCTTCTTTCTAATCCCTGAAAGTGGGTTTTAATTACAGAAAGAAACTGTTTGTATCCTCCAAAGGGACCAAAGCATGTGATTGGAGAAAAAGAGTTATTTTCTCTTGGTGCCTGTCCCATTTCCGACTGCTTAAAATGAGTCACACAATGATAGTTCTGATCGCATTGTATATGCAATTTAGCATCCTACTTCTCCATTAAGAAATTCCCTCAGAAAACTGTCTTAGGGAATAACAGATAAAGGTAAAGATTTAGCACAGGGTGTTTAAGGAAGCATCATTCTTTCCTTCCTTTTTTTTCCTTACCCTGATTCAATTTCATGTTTCATGTAGAAGTTGAAATATTTGCATAGGATGACAAAAAACAAATTACTGAGTTTGGGAATTGGGGTTCAGGCAGCTGATATAATTTGGGCTGCGTGAGTTATGCACAAGGAATGAATTCAGAAAGGAGGCAATTGGGAGAGGCAGAGACAACTCAGAGGAACTTAGTACTTGATTCTCTTGCAACAGGGAATGACAGCCCGGTTGTAAGTTGGTGCAGCCTATGAGACCCTATAGGATCAGGTAGTGGAAATGAATGAACATTTGCTGCCTCCTACTTGATGCTCTGGGCTGTATGTTTTTTAGAGACCAACAGATACGTGACTCCTGTATTAGTGGACATGCAGTGATGAATTCAGTGATGAATTCTTAGATTCTGAAATTTGTCCCTGTGCTCTTCCTAGTGTTTGAAGGTGATGCCAACACAAGGGTGACATGAGTCATGGGCTTTTCATGGAAGGTGAACACGTCACATACAAGGAGTAGCTCAACACATATCATTACAATACACTTAACCCTAGAAGTCATATTGCACTTTTAAAACCAGATTTAAAAGCTGTCTTTTTTTTGTTTTTAAAGAGAGAAGGACAGTGAGAGAGAGACAGAGAGAATCAATTTTTATAGAGTTTTTCACATGGCTTTGGTTGCGCTGACACTTAGTTGTGTACGTGGGTGCTGGGGTTTGAACTCGTGTACTTGTGCATGCGAGGTAAGCGCTGTAACTGCTGAGCCACCGCTCCAGCCCCTTGAAAGCTGTCTTGATTGTAAATATATTCAACACAATGATCAGAACAATAATTTTTTGGTGTAGCCCCCCACCCCAAATGTATCCTGGCTGACATGAGTTTCACAGGTGTGGAAACGATATGCTATTTAAGAGCAACTTCATGTATGTGAACACTAACAGATATAAGAAGGAGCTAAGTGCCCGATGAACCCCTTTCCTGGCATCAATGGATGCTAATCTCAAGCAACTATATGTGTAGTATTAAAATACTGTGTTCCAAATAACACTGGATTTAGAAAAGCAAAATAGTAAACATTAATACTGTCTCCTTCAGATTAGCCAATACGCAACCATTGGGGGCTCATAGTTTAACAGCTATGTCCATGTGTAGGAATTAAGATGGATTCCATATTTTTTATTTTCTTACAAGGCCTTCTGGAGTTAGTAAAGGAGATGAATTTCTATTCAAGGAATCTTAGCTGAAACAGAAATACAGCAAATTGGGGCCTGGAGCGGTGGCTCAGTGGTTACGCAAAAGTACACAGGTTCAAACCCCAGCACCCACGTACACAACTAAGTGTCAGAGCAACGAAAGCCATGTGAAAAACTCAATAAAAATTGATTCTCTCTATCTCTCTCTCACTGTCCTTTTCTCTTAAAAAAATATAGCAAATCTATGGGATGAGATGAAAAGTTTCCATTTTAGAGATTTTTATCTAAGATTTCTCGTTAAAAATTCAAGGCTGATCACTCTTCTACCAGGGAAGGTACTCACACTTATGTATAGAGAACATATTAATGTATTGTTATTATTAAAGTAGCAAATTTTCAGTGTGATATACATTTGTGCTATATTCAGAATCCATTTGAAAGAAAATGCAAATATTCGTGCAAACCTTACCTTTTCACCAGAGTTGTCTTTAGCTGTTGGGATTTGCCAGGTAATGTTAGCAGAATCTTGCTGTTCCTCAGTCTTAGCTTCTATGTCCTTAGGGCAGTTGATTTGAGGAGCCTCCACGTCTGACCCATAAGATACACAAATCAATTAATATTCTGATAATACTTCTAAGTCATGCAAGAAAGAGGTAAAATCTGGTTATATTAATACTTTCGGACTCATTTTTTTTACATCCCAATTGGAATATTCAAGTGCTTTCTTGATAGCTTACCGCAGCATGACTTACAAGGCCCTTCCTAAATTGGTGCCTCCTGACCTTTTAGGCTCATTTCATGAAGCTCCTCTACTGGAATTCGTGAAAATACTGCCATGAGAGTTCCAAGATCTTTCACCTGGGCCTTTGCCTACGTTCTTTCATTTGCTTGAATTAATTTGCCCCCTTTAACTGGAATACTACTGCTTGCCGTCTAATTCTCAGCTTAAACAAAGCTTCTCTGGAAGCTTTCTCTGCCTTTCCCAGTCCATGTGGGGTGCTAACTCCCAAAGTTCCCGCAGTTCTCTAAACTTCCCAACCATAAAACTCAACACTCCATTTAAAGTTGGATTTTTCTCTCCTTACAGAATTCAGGTTCTTCGATGGTCAGGACACCTCTTATTCATTGATTTATACAGTGCCTGGCGTATCATAGGAGCTTGGTAAATATTTTTTGAATGAAACTAAGACATAAGCAGAAAAAAATGAATATTGACTGAGGCAATAAGAAGCTGTACTAAAAAATGAGACTATTAAGCAAAATTCATTAGAAGTCCTAAAACACACGATCAAAACAAACAGCTAAAGACAACGTTTTTTTTGCAGTGTGAAACTTTGCACTAAAAACACTGAATTAAATGTGCTAACATTCTACAGATCCATATAAGCTAAGTCCTTACTATATGATTTAATACACCTTTTATTTAACATATTAAATTAGGTATACTGTAACTTACAGCTGAACATATTTGAATTGATTCCATTCAGTCTCATATCTTCTTATTTCAATTTTTAAATCAATTTATGTTTTGTTTTCTCAGAAGTTATTATGACTGGACAATTCCCCCCTGACAAATATGTGTAGTAGCACATCAACTTTGGCATTCTAAAAATCTATTTAATTTTTCATTCATACTTGATAGTTTGATTGGATTTTGAAAAAAAAATCTATTTTTTATTCACATCCTGTAGACATGGCTGCATTTCCTTCAGACACTAAGATTAGATAATAGGAAGTATAATGTAAGGCTGATTCTTGTGGTTTTTGAACGCAATTTTTTTCTCTCTTGAAATGTATTGATGATTTTCTCCTTAACTTCACACCTTGGAAATCTCATTAGGAGTAGTGAAAATGCCAGCCCAGGATTCCAGGGCTACTTCTGGGCTAAGGGTTCAAGTCTGTAGCTCGGGAAACTTTCTTCTGTAGGAGGAAAATTCTTCCCTTTCCTCTTGGCTCTTGGTATTCCTTATTACACAGACATTGGAGTTTCTCTGTCACTGACATCTTCTAGATCCCATCCTGTTCGTTTGATGAATTAGGATATTTAAGTTCCTTGTTTACTACTTCCCCATTCTAAGGAATCCTGAGTTTGGTCCTTGAAATCACTAATATTGATTTCAACAACATCCGCTTATTTTTTTCCTTTTTCAACTTTTTTGCTCTCCTTCTCTTAGAGATATTTTGGAATGTTTACTTCTAACACTTCTTTCTTGATCGTTAAAGCCTCCATTTTCATGACAGTCTGCTCCTGCTGAATGGAAAATGAAAATCCCCTCTTGTGGATGTAACGAGATGGCAGGTTTCAAAGCACCAAGGGCATTGATGCATTTTAATCAATTCAGTTTCCCCTGCTTTACACAGGCCAGAAATTCCTCAAAGATTTTCATCTGAAGGAAAATTTACCTTAACTTCAGCACCAATATAATCCTTACTCATCTATTTCTTCTATCATTGCCGAGCATGTAATCAAATTTTATAAATACACCATTTGAATCGTAAATCCCCATAGCACATACTAGGGTAACCCTTTTATCATAGACTGACTGCAAACCTTGCACAGAGGGACAGTCATACACCATATTCCTATATTTTCACACCATATTCCTATATATTGAGTGAGCAATTTGGTTACAAACCCGACCAACATAGAGACCCACCTTTACACACAGCTGTCTGAACTTTGGCACTCCATTTCCCAGAAGTGGAACATCTCACTTCTCTCACTCCAGACAAGATAAAGCCTTGGTGGCAACTTAGCTGACATACCGTTCCCAGTTTGGCTGGCTGCTTGCCACAGTTGGGAGGTGATATGATGACCCCTTTGGGGTTCTGAAAGGTGGAGCAGTGACGTTCTATTGTAGGGAAATGTGACAATGTTATTTGTATTCTTACAAATTAGAAATGCCACAGATTCTTTTTACCTAAAAAAAAAAAAATTACAATTGTGCTGACTCAGGATCGATGTGAATGGCTAAAAATTGCATATTATAATATATGTTGCAGTGCAAATGATGCTGAACTCTACCTCTTTGGTGACGTCTTGCTCATTTGCCAATATATCAAAGCCTTGAAAAACTTTTGATATTTTAATCATGCTGTTTGTGACATCCATCATTGGCTTCTGGCAGCCTCATTTGGTTTACAGATTTGAATTTATAAAAGAATAAATTGGATCCTACCTTTTGTCAATTAAGTGAGCTTTTCAGAAATCAGTTTTTGCTTTCTGAGCTTTTTGGAGTTATTGTTAAGTGAGCACATAATGAGAAAAGTTTTCACACCTTCCCTAAAATCACTGTTAGACTTAGGACCTTGACCCTTAATGGTCTCTTCAGCTTAAGTGAAGAATAGCAGATGAATTAGGTGGAATGCAAATGGAATGGAAAAATCGAGGCTTGAGCCGAATGCAGGATGTGTGGGTGAGTGTGCCCAAGAGCAAATTTATTTGTTGTACCGGATATTCTATAGGCAGCACTGCTCACATCTTGAGATGTATTTCCCGTGCAATAAGAGCTCGCGTGTGTTTAGCACCTGCTGTGTGCAGGGAATTACTCTGTTTCACATGTGTCGCCTCTGAGTCTAAGGTAAGGAGTGCTGTTATTCTCATTTATGAAGAAGGGAACTGAGCATGGTACAGAGCCTGGTAGCGACACTTCATCCCCATACTCTTTCCTAATTATTTCTTTCAAAACTTTGCATCAGCAAAAGTCATTTTCCCCAAAGAAAGTTTGTCTCTGTTTTTGTACAGCATGAGCCCTGTGCCTGCCCAAACTTTCTGTTCTGCTTTAATCAAGAGGAAAATCAGATCCAAATTTGTGGTCCAAACATAATGACTATGTGGGATTCAGTATCCTCTCGTTAGAGCTGGTACTTCACAAAGAAAGAAAATCACCCCTTTGCCTCTCAAAATTGTTGCAGATTTTATTCTCTTTTTTGTTTCTTGTTCAAGGTGCTTTGAGTCAACTTATCTTTAATTTTTATACAGTCCAAGACATTGATATTTTCTTCTTAAAATATTTGGATTACTTTTATGCCGAATAAGTTTTAAGATTAGTGTTCACTTACATGTAGTATGTTCATATTTTCTTTTAGGTTTTATGTTTTATTCTATGTTTAAAATACATGATGAATTTATTTCAGTGTGCAGTGTGAACTGAAGCATACATAAGAAAAAAATTTATTTTGTTTCATTTTCCCTAAGGAGTAAGCCAATTTTATTATGTTTGGTTGAATAAATCCTTTTTCTCAATGGATATGTGGTGCTTCTTGAATAATAAATAAAATTTGTGGTTTCAAGATTTAGTCCCCTTGATTTTTATGGCAATCTGAACACTCAATTTTTGCAACCTTAGTGTATATTCAATGGTAGAGCACTTGCCTGGCATGTGTGAGGACCCGGGTTCAAATCCCGGCACCACATACACAACTAAATGTTGGAAAAAACAAAAATCAGTTGAAAAAATAAATAAAACTGGCTTTCTTTCTATTTCTCTCTTTCCTAAAAAAAACTTGAAAAGCTACTTTCTCTTTACTAATTCCTATTGGTCTTCCTTTTCAAATTTATTTTAGTGACATTGATTGCATATTCTTCTATACAGACCATAGTCCACAAGAAAAGGGCCAAAAAAATTCCTTTTAGGCTGCTGAATGATGTGAAATTTTTTCTCTGCATAGATTTGGAAAGAAATTAGCATTTTGATAAAATTGTTTATAAATGCTAAAGTGTTCCTTTTAGCCTCTCAGTAATATTGTCTAGTTTACTTAATACAGGTTCTATACATTTCTGCAAAAGTTATTTTGATATATTTTATGTAGTTGCTTTGGATGTGATTTTTTTTACCATATATTCTGCTTATCATTATATATAGAAAAGCTGTTTATTTGGTATTCTTATGACTTTAATTAAATTTTTATTTTTTTGATATATTTATTCTGTGTGTTGGGTAGATCTACGAATGATGATTTTCGAACCCATTATCTCTAAGCTCATGATTTATTATTAGGACTACAGTTTATAGAACAATACTAAACAATAAAAATGGTTCTGAGAACCTCTTTTTTCTTCAGGTTTAATAAAACTGTCCTATCAGCCCCCTTCTCAAACAACTGCAGGTTTAAGATAGAATCTTTACTTGTGTCAGTGATATTAGTGTATATCGGTTGCTTAAAATTTTATTGAAAATGTGTTTTACATGATAATGAATGAATTTTTGTCTTCTTTATGTAACCATATGATTGTCCCTATCTATTTATTTACTTTTTATTTTAAAGAGAGAGGGTCAGTGAGAGAGAGAGAGAGAGAGAGAAAGAGAAAGAGAGAATCAATTTTATTTAGTTCATTTGGCTATAGTTGCTCTGACACTTCATTGTGTATGTGGTGCTGGGGTTCAAACCTGGGTCTTCGTGCATGTCAGGCAAGTGCCACAACTGCTGAGCCATCGCTCCAGCCCCTGTCCCTATTTTTTTCATAATGAAGCAATGCATTATACTGACAGAACATCTAACTTTAAATCCTTTTTCTTTTCTAATATAAACTATACTTGTTATGGTAGACCATTCTTTTGAATGTGTATTGCTAGCATATTTACTATTATACTTATATATGGGTCTGTCTATAGTCTTCTGTCTTTTTGGGGGTAATAATTACAAGGTCCACTATAAAGTAATAATAGTGTGATAATATGAACAGGATAACTTTCCATTATCTGGGCCAAATTTTAAGGTTTGAGAATTAGTGTTTCTTTCTTTCTTTTTTTTAAGAGAGAAAGAAAGAAAGAAAGAATCAATTTTTATTTATTTTTTCATCCGGCCTTTGTTCCTCCAACACTTACTTGTGTATGTGGTGCTGGGATTTGAACCCGGATCCTTGTACATGCCAGGCAACCGCTGAGCCACTACTATTTCTTAAAGTCTGAAAGAATTTCCCCTCACTATTCTTTAGTCATTTGTGAAACAATGATTAATGTCACAACAGCATTGTTCATTTTTTATGAGCAATTGTGTGTGAAAAATTTCTGCTTTTTTCTTGAATTATTTAAAATTTACATTTCCTTAGAAATCATAAATATTGAGAGTTTTCAGTTTATATGTCCAGATTTATACGGTTTAAAAAAGCTTCAGACATCTGTATACTTTATTATAGTTTCTCAGAAAAATTAGATCTTGCATTTTTTTGAACTCATAAACTCAATGTTATTTAAGATTTCCCTCTTTACCATTTCACTGCATTCCATTTCCACTTAAATTTCTTTTTTCTTTACTTCAACAATTATTTCCCGTTTTCCATGTGACTATTCTTTTCCCAAATTTTGAATTAGATATTCAGTTATTTTTGTTTCTGTGGATTTTTAAGATTCACTGGTTCACAATTTTCTACTTTCAACAAAGCAAAGGTGAATTACATTTTACAAAGCAAGGGTATCACACGGCATTTGATTTAAAAAAAAATCCATCTACACTGGCCTCTATTAAAAAAAATCCCATTTAAAGCTATAAATTTCACTGAGTTGGAAAATTTAATTCAGTGTAGAAGTTTTTTCTACCAGCAAGGAGGAGTAAAACCACATGCCTGTCTATGTCTCTAAAGCACCAGTCGTACATCCATGTGGATGCCCATTCATGTTCTTTATGAATTAGTGCTCAACTCTTGGTCTTTCGAGATCACCGGGGAAATAGGAGAGCGGTAGGAAGGAGTCACCCCAGCCCCACACCTTCCCAGCGCTCACCTACACACCGGGCTTCTGCGCCATCCCACTGAGCGCTGCCTTGACAGGTGAGTTTAGCACTTCCTTCTAGTCTGTACCCTTCATCACAGGTCACCAAGCATGTTGTCTTGTAGGACATTTCTCTCGTAGAGCAGCTGATGTGGCCATGCTTAGGCTGGCGGAGATGGGGGCATGTTCTCACTATAGAAAAGGTAAGCAATTAGATCTAAATAAGGACAAAAATAACAATGCTTAGTTTACTAATGTCTGCACCTTGCAAGCAAGGAAACTTCCTGTTCTGAAAATAGCTAGTCGTGAAAAGCACAGTCATTTTTTGTTATTACGGGGTAATTTAAGGCCAATATTTCATCAAATGCATTACCCAGATGATACTGTGTATAGCTCTCTGCCCAGAGATGGGACACTTAAACCATCTAGGTGGCCTGGCCCCAAATGGACCATGGTGACTGTCACTTAGGGGTGGTTGAGAGAGGGAGGAGCCTGTAGCCCTTACCTGGGCCTTTGCTGTCATTTTCCGGGTTATATTCCAACAAAAGGAAGAGCTCTTTCCTATGACAGAGTTTTCATGTTTGTGAGCAACTCAGTTGTGAAACTTCAGGCCCACAGCGTACACTTTTTAAGGGTCCCAGTCTCTGCAAAGCTGCCCAACATCAGCATCTCAAATTCCAGTATTCCATTGTCTGATCATATTTCCAGTCCTTAAGATTTTTCTCTCATTTCTTTCCACACAATTACTAAAAAATCCTAAATCATGATGCTCATTTGATTTATGTATTAGCACTTTCCCCACCTTTTTTTTTTTAATCCAGCATAGTAATCTGGCAGCCATATGATTACAATTCCCCACTTCCATCGCAATCACTGTGAGCCAATGACATACGGCTGAAGTTGAGTGGGACTTCCGGAAAAGCTTCTTTCAGGGGTGTCTTGATTGAGAGAATAATTCTTTGCCCTTCCTGTTTTCCTCTTTCTCCCCAAACACAGACATGGGGGATAGTATATAGCATGTTGCTATATAATTTATACAACACTACAGGGAAAGTAGGATGCATTAAGATGATAGAGTAGAAAAATAAAAGAAGCCTCAATCTACAATGACAGTGGAGCTGTTAAACCAGTGTTGGATGACTTGTTTTATCCTTCTTTTAGATGAGAGGAAAGAGCCTTAATTGGCTTAGGGTATTGCTATTTGGATCTTTGATATCAGTAGCTACGCACATGTCTTAACTGTCTCTGCCCAGCAACCTATTCACTTTTCCTGTTTTCACTTGGTAGGAAAGATCTTTTCTCTCTTTCAACTCATGGGATGTGTGTGCTCCAACTCTGCTCAGGGGTAGAGTAAGTGACCCAAGATCACATTCCTCTGGTCTGAGAAGTGAATGGGTACAACCGGTGGTGTGGTTCCTTTCTTTCGTTCTTTCTTTCTTTCAAGAGGGAGGGGGGCAGTGAGAGAGAGAGAGAAAGAGAGAATCAGTTTTATTTAGTTTTTCATGTGGCTTTCATTGCTCGAACACTTAGTTGTGTATGGGGTGCTGGGATTTGAACCCACGTCCTTGATCCTGCCAGGCAAATGCCTTAAAGGCTGAGCCACTGCTCCAGCCCCTCTTGTTCCTTTCTTGATCCTCTTAATTGATCGTGACAGAGCAGTCATAAGGCCAATTAATTAAGACCTGGATGCCAGAAATGCCCCTGACTGTCAGCAAGCCTCAACACCACCATCAGGAGGCTTTCCATGGGGGATCCAGAGAAATCTGTTCTCCACTTCAGCCATCGCTAACCCACTAGCCTCAATGTTACCCCAGGGAATCTCCGAGCAGGCCTCTCCTCCCTCTGCGTGTTTCCAAACATGTCTGTGCTCTGAATTCTCCTGGCAAGATTTCCTTACTGCCCAACCCTCTAAAGTCCACAATGTATCTTAGAGCCCATTTTGATTAATTCCATCATGCCCTATGTACCTGTTCCTTAAAGTCTTGTAGGAAGTCCCAGGACCCCAAGATGATCCCTCATCTATCAGGTTTATCCCATATACCTATGATTGAAATCTAATTTCTATAGATTCTTGCACTTGCCCTCTGGAATATGTGATCCATTTTCAGCAAATTCCCTTATATCCTAAACTTGCCTTTTGAACTTCTCCTTTACTTTCTTATCCTAATCAGAATCTTATTGTCTCCTATAGACAAGGTCTGGAGGTCAGAGCGGTGTCTTCATTGCTCCTTCTTGCCTTCCCAGATCATTCTCTCTCTCCTCCCTAAAAATCTCCAGCTCCTTTAAAGTATCTGACATACCCAACATTCTTCTTTCAGAAGGATCCTGTCTCTCTCCCCGGCCCTCTCTCTCTCACACACACACTCCCCTTAGCGCTCTCTCTCTCACACACACACTCCCCTTAGCGATTTCGTTATCCATGCAAATGAGCATTCCAGTATCTTGGAGTCATCTTTTTGACCTCCTTTCCTCCAGCAGCCATATCATTCATCTTCCTTAGCCCTCTCTCCATTGCCATATCCTCTAGACTTCACTGTCACTAATCCATGCTGGGACAACAACCTCCTATCTCCCATGATCTCTCTTACAAGTGCTCCAACTTCATGAATGGCTATGCCCCAAGGGAGTCTCTGATCTGCTGTTTGCTCCTCTTTGGAGAAAAATCCTCTCTACAGTGTTTATCCTTTTTTCTAAATTTTATTTACTCCAGTTCTAGCTTACATCTCCTCCAATCCAGGTTTCCAATCATGGGAAGGAAGGTGGGAGGAGAGTACAGGAGATAGGAAAGAGAGAGAATAAAGGGAAGGAAAAAGGGGAAAAAATAGAAAGGGAGGGAAAAGGTGGATGGAAGAAAGGAAGAGCCAGGGAGAGGAGCAGGTCAAACACAGGAGGGTGTTAATCAAAACTGCAGGAGGTCATTATTTTGGACTGAGCTTTGGTACAAGGGTTCAATCAACAAGATCAAACCAAAATGGAGTCACGTGTCCTAAATGTCACATAATCAAACCAAATTTTAGGGAAATAGGTAGATCCCCAAAGAGGCCAATTTTTCCTGGAAACGAGATCCCAGTCTACCTCAGTTAGTTAGTAAGGAATTAACCTTTGCTCCTTTCCCTTAAAAAAAAAAGTAGACTGAGGGGCTGGAGAGGTGGCTCAGTGGTACAGCACTTGCCTGGCACCTGCAAGGTCTTGGATTCGATCCCCAGCACCACATATACAAATAAATAAGGGAAAAAAAAAATGAAAAAAAATTAACTCTCTCTGACACTTAAAAAAAATGTAGGGGGCTGGAGCAGTGGCTCAGTGGTTACTGCACTTGCCCAGCATGTGGAAGTACATGGGTTCAAACCCCACACCCACATACGCAGCTAAGTATAGGAGCAACAAAAGCCATGTGAAAAACTCAATAAAAATTGATTCTGTCTCTCTCTGTCTCTCTCACTGTCCTTCTCTCTTTAAGAAAAAAAAAGGTAGAATGAAGTAAACTGATGTAAACCAGTCAGGTTCTTTTTTTCCCCCCTTTACTGTCCTGTTTCTTTGTTCCCAACTTTTAAACACTGCTGTTGTGAAATTGTCTAGAGGGAATTCTCATTGTATTTTATAGACTGGAGGTACGCCTGAAAAATGAATCACAAATAAAAGCCACTACATCTACAAGTAAATAGGTTATTATTTTGTCTTTGGACAGAAAGGAGAGGAAAGTAGAAAAGGGGGAGGAACAGGGAAATGGAGATGCTGTCCAGACCATGGGAAATTCACCTTCTCAGGAGTGGGCGCCTGCTGAGTATGCCGACAGGCGGACACACATTCATTTCCACAGCTTAGAGGCATCAGACACTGCACAAAGACAACCCTTACAACCAATCAGACCAAGCCAAACCAAACAGCTGCTACAAAGGAAGAAAGTTCTGTTTGCTCTTCATTAACACTGGTGCACCGCGAAGGGCCGGAGGAAAATACATCAGTCCCTAAAGATTTCTGAACAAGAGGTTTAGGATTCAAGAATTTTGTTGGGATTCTGGGTGAGATATATTTTTCTTTTACTTTTGTGAATTTGCCAATTTTTGATAATATTATATATATATATATATGTATATATATAAACACATTTCTTAAAAATTATTTATGATGAAAAGTTTAAAGTTATTGGAAAGGAAACTGGGCAAAATATTCAAGTGTATTTTCAATTGATGTCATGGATATCCAAATTATTCTACAGGAACCCATTCAAATTATAATACTTGGCAGACTATAAATGTTGAGTGCATTAAATATAAACTTAAGATTGATTACTCCATAGAGAGAAGTCCAGGAACTGGATTCAAGAGTAAACTTTAAAGCCTTTCTGTCCCACGGATGGTTTGGATTGAAATTAACTATTAATACAAAATGAATGAAAATATTTTGCCTTCTGCACTTTGACTTTTATTGAATGTGTCCATCATGTATAGCACACTGTCAAATGCCGGGTTGGCTTAAGAGATGGATATAAATTCCTATGATTAAGATGAATAAAATCTGGAAAATTATATTAAACAACTGCTTTTAGTTTCAATAAAAGTAAAAAAAATCACTACAGCTTTCAAAACCTGAGACAGAACGGCTTTGCAACATCTCTCAAGAGTATTGATAATAAATTAAAGTTGGTGTCTCAGACAGATACAAATTTTATTGCTTGTCAAATGTTGGTTTTTAATAAACTTTTATTGCTTCTTTGGGAAAACAAAATAATATGCAGTAATTCCTGTTTATTTCTTAAATTTCATACTCTTTTTCACTCAAGAAGGACCATTTTTTACCACTTTAAATAAGAACTCTTTTATTTGCTGGATTCAACCTAATTTCTTTTTTTATTTTGGCAGCTGAAAAATCCTGCAATAAACGTTTCTTGGCTTACATTTATGCTAAAGCAATCCCTAAATATATATTTAGTTTTATTGGAAAATAGTAACTAATTCTTATTTGATCATTACACATTATACACATATACTGAATTATCACACTGTATCCTCAAAATATGTATGGTTATTATATCATTAAAAATTAGAAAAACAGGGTAGGAGAGGTGGCTCAGCAGCAGAGTGCTGGTATGTGTGAGGACCCAGGTTCAATCCTCAGCACACAAAAACCAGATGGAAAACTAAAATTGATTTTCTCTTTCTCTCTCTCATAAAAATTAGAAAAATAATTAAAATTAAAGAATAAATACACCAACTTGGTCTTTTAAAAGGATAATTTACTATGTAGTAGAAAATAAAAGAAGCTGGAAACCTGCTATGGGGCTCATATTTATTTTTTATTAAGAAATTTAGTTTTTTTTTTTTTAAGAGAGAGGGACAGTGAGAGAGACAGAGAAAGAGAGAAACAACTTTATTTAGTTTTTCACATGGCCTTAGTTGCTCCAACACTTAGTTGTGTACACGGTGATGGGGTTTGAACCCGTGTCCTCGTCCTTGCCAAAACCGCTGAGCCACTGCTCCAGCCCCCAGAAATTTAGTTATTGTACAATGAAAAATGCATCCAAAGTAACAATATGATATGTATATAATCTTAAATCAAATTTACCCCCTAGATCCCTCTCTATTCTCCCTCCCTTTCCCCTTCCTGACCTGCCCCCTCCCCCATCCTTTCCCATACATATCTACATTGCCCCAGATTATGTGTTACTATGCCTTTGCTGCATCTAATAGTCACATAGGCCTGGGTTTAGCTCCAGCCTCCACAAATGAATGAAGACATTTGACCCTTGACTCTCTGGGTTAGGCTGACTTTGCCCAACATGATTTCTTTGATCGCCACCCATTTACCTTCAAAGGCTGCAATATCATTGTTTCTAATTGCTGAGTAGAACTCCATGGTATATATGTACCATAGGTTTTGGATCCATTCATCCAGTGAGGAGCATCTGGGTTGGTTCCATAATTTAGCTATTGTAAATTGAGCTGCTATGAACATGGATTTTGCTGTGTCACTGTAATGTGCTGATTCTAACTCCTCTGGGAAAATACCCAGAAGAAGGAAAACCGGATCATGTGGTGGGCACATCTGTGGGACTCATCTTAAAGATGAATCTGATTTTTTTTCCTAGATATGTTTCCTGATATCTTGTCAATCTCAGGATTCTAATAATATCTATTGCTTAAAATAAAGAAAGCCTGATGTTAAATGTGGGCTTCTTGTTTCAACATTCCTCTCAGCAAATAAATAGAACAACAGCAACAGAACAGTCTCGCAAAATTTAATTTGCTATGATATCATTTTAGCTAGTTGTCATTTAGAAACCACAAAAAATGCTTACTGGTTTTGAAAGAAATGCATAATTCAGATAAAATTTTAAAAGTCTATAAGTGCTTTATGAGGAGTGGCTAGGAGGAATAAAATCAAGGGTGCCAAGTTCTACTCAATGTTACAAAGGCTTTGTAATGTTACATGAAATGTGTAAAAGGCTTCACATTTTCACAGATCTTTCATTCTGACTCAATCTTAAGAAAGATTTTCATGGAGAAAAGACATGATGGAAATTATTCTCTAATTAGATTTTAATCAGACCTATAAAAATACTACTTTTCTATACCACCTTCTTAGATGCAGGCGTGAATCCTGCCCAAGTGCCATATTTCACTGAATCCCAGATACCCCAATTGTAACACCCACTGTTATATTGTGGGGCACTCTTAAAAAAAATACCAATGAAATACTTCACTGCCACCGATTTTAAGCTGCATTTCAGTTTTAGAAATGTTAAAATATGAAAAAGGATGCATATTAGATTAGGTGAAATGGTATATATTTTATATATTTATAGCATCTTTCTTACTATGATTAAAATTATTTTATGTATATTGGAATAGCAATTGAAATTACATAAAAGAGAGCAAGCATGCTTTTTAGAGGGATGTGACGTGAGCAGGCCATTCATTTATCAGCTTATTGAATCACATTAATGTATATATCTATCAATATGTGTGTTTATTATTTCAAGTGTTCATTCAATCATGAAGGTGTAACCCAGGTTTGGGGTAGATAAACAATCTGTGCTCATGGTGTAGTCACAGGCCAGCAGAGGTGATCAAGTGAATCAACGATGAAAGTAAGTGTGGTAGCTTTCATTGGAACAGTTTGGTTAAGCTGGGAAATATGTTTATAAGAATCCGCTTACTGTGGTCCTCAGAGTTGGTTAAAAGAGGAACCTGAACTTGATTTTGGAGGACAGAAATGAAGCAGTGGTTGGTGTAGTCACACAGTATGGACACATGCAGGGAGGCCCAGTCCATGACCTGACTGATGATCCTGTTGACCAGGTGGCCCCACGTACTGGTCAGTTGCATGGCCACAGGGTCCTGGCTACATAGAGATAAAGGCTGCCTTAGGTCTCTGGAGTTTCCTAAGACTCTATCTCAACAGTTGAGCAGGCTCCATTTCCTCGGATTGAGTTATCAGGTATGCATTCCTGAACTTGCCAACTCCTCTACCTTCTATTTCCAAGTTCCTTCCAAAATTGTGTGGGTTCCAATTCCTAAAATAAACCCCTTCTCCTATAACATCCCTGATGACTGTGCTTACCAGACACACAGGATAAGGGCTGGGTTGCTGGGAGGACAGACCTGCACACGCAGGGGCCATGCCCTTCATGCTGAGGAAGTTGTCAATATCAGAGGGTTTATGGGGACCAAGATCAAAGGCAGGGTGACTGGACAAAGCTTGTAAATGGGTTGCTTCCTGAGAGGCACTTCCATTTATGGCTTTAGTGTAGGATGCAAGGCTTGGGCTCAGACTTTGGAGGTTGGGAAGGCCTCTACCAGACTTCAGCCTCATGGGCCAGCTACCTTTGGAAGGTCCCAAGGTGGAAAGTTAACATGTAATGCTCCCTGCTATCTACCATGAGATATTTGGAAGAAAGGATAGAGATTTTACACACTACTGCTAACTCTTAGGGAATCGTTTGGAGGTTTTCTATGATTTATCTTTTTGGTAATGGTACACGGCTTTTTGCCACTTGAGACTACATGACTGAAAATCTTCCCTTTGCCTTCACACATAAGCAGTAGTTTTCCTGATCCTGGAAGCCCAGGATCTAATTCTTTTTCCTCATTATCTTAGTGATGCACTCTCATCTTTTAACATTTAGGATGGCTAGAAAACCACCTAAGGCTAGTCTGATGTTCCTTCCCTTGTAAAGTAATTTCTAACTATGAAATAGACACAATTTTCTATTTTGCTAGGGCATCCAAAAATTTTACTAAGATTATTTCCAGACATGGATCTGTTTTTAATTATTTTTTCCTATCACTCACTAAGTGATTTTAAACTGAATATGAAAGATTTTGGTTATGCATATTTATTTTCAAGATTTCAGCTTGGGGAAATAGTCTTTGATCTTATTTCATTCTCTTTCTAGATTCCCAATATAAGAAGAGGCTCTCTCTTGTGACGATTCTTGTAACACTTTATTCTTTCATAATTCTGTTATCTTTGAAGTTTTTCACTACTTTCAGATGGAGTTTTTTAATGGATTAATTTGGCTTTTAAGTATAGCCATTTATTGTGTCTTTTTGCACTTGAATTTCATCTTGTGGAGTTTTGGTCTTACTTCAGCAATGCAATTGCCTTTCAATCTCAGAGATTCCATTTCCCTGCCTTCTTTCAGGCCATCTTTTTTCAATCTGCAAATTCTCTTGATTTCTCAGCTTTTGTAGAAGTAAAGAAAAGCCCACAGGGAATTTAGGCAATGGCGGGTCTAGTGTTGGTAGCTGACCAACACCAACAATGGATCTCTCCTAGACTTTCAAGTGATCTATGATTGGTGAGCGGGTGGCTTCCTTATGAGAATGGACCAAGAGAAGCCCAGAAAACAGAATTCCATACCCAACAAGCTGGGTGATCTGCGGAATCTAGGAGGAGTCAAATCCTCCGCATAGAGTACTGCCAAAGAATGCCCATGGGATGTGGTGGGGGGAAGGTTGCCAGGTTTAGCAATGGACAAACTGATCAGCTCAGATATCCAGGTCCATTTGAACTTCAGAAAACCAAAAAATAATTTTCCTTTGAATATCGAGGCCCCTGATCTTTTGTACTGCACTTAGAAGCTTCATGGGCAGAGGTTCTGGTGAAGGTCCTCAGGTCTTTGGCTTTGTGCCCCTCTCTCTTAACTTTTACTAAAAGAATCTTTTCTTCCTTATCTACTTCCGAAACCCTAGGAAGTTGGCTGTGGGACTACTTTAAAGAAGTAGGTATATTGACAGTGGAGATGGCAAGTGGAGGGTCCTGCTCTCTGGTTTCTCTGTACTTGTTGAGGGAGTTTCAGGTCCCACCACTGGTACTTCCCCTCTTCTACTCTTTGGGTCTCAACATAGCAAATTCCCCACTTTCTAGAGCATTCTATCTGTGCCAAGTGAAGGTTGAAGATGTGCAAGTTGACAGAATGCTCCTGTTGGGTACCCACGTGGTTCTTTCAAAGACCTGTGATCCTGATTAGCATCCAGCCCCTACTTTGACTATCCCAAAATTTGGCACTTGGTCTTCTTGTTGCTGGTAATTGGTCTTGGCTGCTTGGAATTTGGGCTTTGGATAACATGTCCATTTGCTTCCTGGGCAGCTCTTTCTTTTGCTTATTCACCAAAAGAATATAACGGGCATATTTTAAGATGACATGGTCAATTGAACTTAACACTTCTGACTTCTATGTTTTCCCCCCTCTTTCTGTGGTCTGTGGTCTATGAAGGAACAAAGAACTGGCTGGTCAATTAGAGTTTAGGTCGAGGAAATGGAGCATGACAATCACTAAACAACATAAACTGGGAGTTCGCATACCTCTGCAAGAGCTCTCTGACCCGGACCACAAGCCACTGGGTAGACACAAGAGGATGCTGCTTCCCACGAGGTCAAATCCAGGGTGACAACGGACACCACAGGCTGCGTTGAAGTGGTTGTTGCAAGTGTTTTGGATAAAATAACCATTTTCAGGAGGCCTCAGAGGAGGACAGTGGACAGCTGGTATTTATAGAAATAAAATAAAAAAGCAAAGTCAGCCTTTGCCTATGGAACATTCTTTCAGTTCCCCACAGCTTCCCCATTTACTGCATTTGAATTTCTAAGTGTGTATTTGGAAGAAGAAACCCTATATTTAACTCTCCCTAGGTATTTACTTCTGAATAAATTTTAAATACAGGCTAAACATTATTTTGTAAGCTTTAATTTTTTTTCAAAAAATCTTGTCTAGGTGCAATAGCACATGCCTGTAATCCCAGTACCTCAGGAGGCTGAAGCAAGGAGATCGGAAGTTCAAAGCCAGCCTCACAAACTTAGTGAGGCCCTAAGCAACTTAGCAAGACCCTGTCTCAAAATAAAAACTAAAAAAGGGCTGGGTATGTGACTCAGTGGTGAAGAACCCCTCAGTTCAATTCTTGGCACCCCCCAAAATTATTTGGATATGTACATGGTTATGAAATTTTCTACATTTTCCTCTTTTTTCTAGTTCCGAGGACTAAACTCAGGGTCTCACACATACTAAGACATGTTGTACCACTCATCTGTACCCGGAGCCCCTAGCTTTTGACCTTCACCTTCATGTCATTAGATGTTTTCCCTTTTAATTAAGCTAGCATGAAATAAGGAACAAATAAGGCTAGCAAAGTGTATTTGCTACAAACACCAAGAGCCACATCTTCTTACATAGGATATAGGCTGTTTAAATATTTAAAATATTGATATGAATAATATTGAGATACCTTACTTATGGAAATATATTTGTAAATGAATTTGTCTATCACCAGAGCCAAGAGGAACTCATTTGTTACTCAAATTTGTTGTTAAAATTATAGCATTTCTCTTTTGGATTCATTTTGGATTTTTTTCTAGATACTAAATCTTTTTTTTTTTTCACAATTACATTACTGCTAGGGTCTCAGATCCTCTTCTTGGGAGCAAAATATGTATGTATTTAATGATCAGCACTATGTAATAAAAGCAAATAGCCCTTCCAATGTAATTAGAGAAAGGAATATTGTAAATTAACTACATGAACTGGATGTAAATACCATTACTGCTATCACAGAGAGCAGCTCTTATATTTCCTGTCTGCCCATGGCTGGAAACTTACCTTCACAGGTCTGGCCGGATGCGCGGTACCCCTCCCTGCATACGCAGTCTTCAGGAGCCGTGCTTCCAGGTGGAGAGGTGTGATTTTCGTCAGGACATGGAATGCATGTGCTGATTCCTCCTGGAGAACCTTCAGGTTTGTATGTCCCTGGTGGACAAGCTGTGGGTAGACAAGTGGCCAGAGAAGTCCATCTGAGGCACAGCAATTGAGAGTTAACAAAATGTCTGAAACTAAATAAAGTAGGGAAAAGCCAAGCAACAGCTTTTCATAGGAATGATAATATCATTCAAGCAGGGAGAGAAACAAGTATACTTTTAAAAAAAGAGCCATGAGGCTGGGTGCTGTGGCACATACCTGTAATCCCAGTGGCTCCTGAGTCTGAAGCAAAAGAATCACTAGTTCAAAACCAGCCTCAGCAACTTAGCGAGGCCCTAATAAATAGTGAGACCCTGTCTCAAAATAAAAAATAAAGAAGACTGGGGCTGTGGCTCAGTGATTAAATGCCCCTGTGTTCAATCCCTGGTGTGGAAAAAAAGAGCTATGTAGTTTATGATATGCAGATTATAAAGGCCTCTTTTAAACCACAACACAGCACAGCATGGCATGTCTGGGATGATTTGTGAGAAAATTCAAAATAACAACAAATATTAAGGGAGTAGAAAGAACCAAGGATCCTCAAAAGATTTTAAAATCTTGGTAAATGTGGTTTGTCCATATTCATGTCCCTCTACCCTGTATAGCTCTACCTCTACCACTGGACCCCCATCCGCTCTCCCAGTGGAGGAGAATCCCTATAGAGATGCACAGAGCACTTTGCCCACCATTTCAGTTCAAAGCACTTGACAAAGGACGAGAAGAAAGCGAAGGACTTGAGGGAAATATCCTAACTGATGGGAAACAGGCCCTTTGAAGACAAGAGAATTAAAGACCCTGCCTTTCCCAGGCTCAGGGTGGGTGGGGTGGGAGGGTTAAAAGAGGAATCTAATTGATTTTGTTTCAATCTTCCCTCTGCACTATGTGGCTTTGAACTTGAAACTTCATCCCTCTGAAGTTATACATCTGTAAAACAACTCAAAATTAAGAAATTTAATTATAAATAAAGGGGCTTGCAGGGCTCAGTTAAGGTAATTAAATGCAGCGAAGTCCCGGGATGTATTTGACTATTAAGAAAACACTAACAAGCCTGGCACAGTGGTGCATGCCTGGAATCCTAGGGACTTAGGAGGCAGAGGCAGGAGGATCACAAGTTCAAAGTCAGCCTCTGCAACTTAGTGAGACCCTGTCTCAAGATAAAAAATAAAAAGGGTTGGGGATGTGCTCAGTAGTTAAGCGTCCTTAGGTTCAATACCTGGTACCAAATCAAACCAAATAAAACAAAACACTAACAACCCAAGGAATAGGGGTGTATGTGGAGGTATTTCATACACATTCTCTCATTTAATCCTTACATATTAATAACTGCTAATAAAATTTATTATTAATAATTTGCACATAATGTTCTTAGTATTGATATATCTATTGCAAAGATAACAGAAAAGGGGTTTAGAGAATTTATGACTAAAGGTACTCAGTTAGTTGGTGGCATAACTAGAATGTTTTTTAGCAGAGATAAATAGTTACACAGCATTCACTATGTCCCAGGGACTATTCTATGTATTTTATAAATATTATCTTTTCAATCTCCTTAAAAACCTAAGAAGTAACTAATAGTGTTGATCTCATTTGATAGATTAGAAAACTAAGGTTCTAAGAGGTTAAATAACTTGCCCAAGTTATACAGTAAATAAGTATCCGAGGGGGAATTTGAACCCAGATGGTTTGGATCCAGAGGCCATGTTCTTTACTACTAGATGCATTGTGTCTCAAATCCAGGTCTCTTGGATGCTTAAGCTAAAGCTATATCACTACAATGTATTAACTATATAAAGAAATCACATTAAGAAGTAAGTTGCATAATATAATGTAATTATTAAACAAATAACTATAGTTCTGAAATTCTTGATTATTTTTAGAAACAAAGATGCCATATTCCCATATATAGTAGAAAATTCTAGCTATGGATAGATTCATAGCTATGTATAAATGAAAGAAGAATTTTAGAAAAGCAATAACTTATAGATGGTTTATGAAAAATAATTCAACCTGAAGAAAGGGAACATTCAGGATACAAAATCAATATACAAGAATCAGTAGCTTTCCTATACACCAAAGATGAATCCTCTAAAGAAGAAACAAGAAAAATACTTCCATTCACAATAACCTCATAAATACATAAACAAATAAATCTAACCAAGGAAGTGAAAGACCTTGACAGTGAACATTATAGAACACCAAAGAAAGCAACCAAAGACACTTAGAAGTGGAAAGACCTCCCATGTTCATGGACAGACAGAATTAATATTGCTTAAATGCCCCTACTCCCAAAGTGATCCAATTCAACTCCTTTCAAGATACCTAATGATATTCTTCACAGAACTAGAAAAAAAAAACAGTCCTAATATTCACTGGGAAGAATAAAAGACCCACAATAGGCAAAGAAATTCTAAATCACAAAAACAATGCTGGGGGCAGCACAATACTTCACTTAATTAGACTACAGAGCTATAGTAATAAAATCTGCAGTCTACTGGCATAGAAACAGACACGAAGATCAACAGAGCAGAACAGAGGATGCAGAGACAAACGCACACAGATGTAGTCATCTGATCCTTGTCAAACAAAGGTGCCAGGAACATGCACTGGAGAATTTAGACTTTTTAACAAATGATGCTGGGAAAACTGGATATTCATGTGTAGAAGAATGAAACTAGATACTCTCTCTTATCCTGCCCCAAAATGAACTCAAAATGGATCAAAGACTGACAAATTAGACCAGAAATCTTGCAACTGCTAGAGGAAAATGTAGGGTCTACACACCAACAGATAAGCCCAGGCAATGAGTTCCTCAATAAGTCTCCTACAGCTCAGGAAATAATGAGAAGGGTTCATAAATGAGATGACATCAAATTAAAAAGCTTCTGAACACCAAAGGAAATAATTTAGAGTGTGAAAACACAGACTATGATTATGTGAAAATCTTTGCTAGCTGTTTTTCTGACAGAGGATTAGTATTTATAATATATGAAGAACTGAAAAAACACTTACCACCAAAATACAAATAACTTAATAAATGGGCAAATGAACTAAACAGACATTTCTCAAAAGAAGAAATACAAATGGCCAATAAACACACGAAAAAAATTTTCAACATGTTTAGGAATCAGGGAAATGCAAATCAAAACTACACTGAGATTTTATTTCACTCCAGTTAGAATGGCAGTCATTAAGAATGTAAATACAGGGGCTGGAGCGGTGACTCAGCGGTTACGGCGCTTGCCTTGCATGCACGAGTACAAGGGTTCAAACCCCAGCACCACGTACTCAATGAAGTGTCAGAGCAACGTAAGTCCATGAGAAACTAAATAAAAAATTGATTCTGTCTTTCTCTCTCTCTCACTGTCCCTCTCTCTTAAAAAAAAAAAAAGAATGTAAATAAATGCTGGCAAGGGTGTTGGGGGAAAGTTTTGCACTGTTAGTGGGATTATAAATTAGTGAAATAACTATGGAAATTAGCATGAAGATCCAAAAGACCATGGACTTACCATATGACCTAGCTATTCCACTCCTTGATATTTATCCTAAGGATACGGGTATGCCTGCATACCCATATTTATAGCAGCACAATTCACAATGGCCAAATTATGGAACTAGCCCAGGTTCCCATCGAGATGAATGGATAAAGAAAATGTGGTATACATACACAATGGAAATGTAGCCATAAAGAACAAAAGTATGTTATTTGCAGGAAAGTGGTTAGAACTTAACATTATGTTAAGCAAAATAAACTAAGCTCAGAAAGTCAAGGGTCATGTGTTTTCTCTCATATATAGAAGCTAGAGAGAAAAATGGGGAAAAAAGCAGGGGACCAGATAGAAGAGAGACCAGTAGAGAAGGGGATGGGGGAGGGAGGAGGGGACACAAGGGGGAATGAAATTGACCAGATTATGTTGTATGCATGTACAAATATGTAACAACGAATCCAACTATTATGAATAACTGAAATGCACCGGTAAAAATATAAAAAAAGAGGGCTGGAGCGGTGGCTCGCTGGTTACAGCGCTTGCATGAATATGGGAGTTTGAACCCCAGCGGAGTCTCTGAGCAGCAAAAGCCACGTGAAAAACTAAATAAAAATTGGTTCTCTCTTTCTCTCTCTCTCTCTCACTGCCTCTCTCTATATAAAAATATAAAAAAGAAAGGGAATATGACTTTGAAACATTATATTGATGAATATCGAATTATTACTGAATTTTTTAGATTATCAAATATTTCTTTATATAAATATGTCAGTAAATTTTTTTTAAAAGAGTGGGACAGTGAGAATAAATAAATAAATAAATAAATAAATAAATAAAAAATCAAGTTTTTATTTAGTTTTTCATGTGGCTTTTATTGCTCTGAAGCTTTGTTGTGTACGTGGTGCTGGGGTTTGAACTTATGTACTTGTGCATGCCAGGCAAGCTCTTTAGCTGCTGAGCCACCTCTCCAGCCCTCAGTAAATATTCGATCAGGAGACTTTAAAAGATGCAAGACAGTATGGTCTCCTTTAAATAATAGCCCACTGTAGGAGAAAGTGATTGTGATAAATACAGCGACAGAAAAGAAAACTTAAATTGGAACTCAAAGCTAAAATTGCCATTGGGGACAATAAAAAGAAGCCATATAATTCCAGCAGGAAGTAAACAGACCTAACATAAGTAATAATTATGGCACCAATGCAAGGCTTTATTCCTTATTTGAAAGCTTAGCATAAAAATGTTCATCAAGTGTTGGGCAAAATTAATAAAAAGTCATACTCAGGACAAAGGAAAAATATAAATTTATGTGAAAGATTCTTATAAATGGGAAACATCAAACTGATAATTCATTTATCCTGTGTAAAAACAAACACCGGGAAAAAGAACGGAATAAGATATATAACTATGTGAAAATATTATGAACCCATATGTTCACAATATTGGATATGGGAGTATTAAACATTAGGGAAGCAAGAGACAGTGGAGCAGTGTGTGGCTTTTGGAAACAGACACATGTCACTGACTGACAAATCAAGATAACAGAAGAATGAGGAAAATGATATTTTAAAAATTGAGATCAAGAAATTTGCAACATAAATTTCTAAGTACTTGGTAAAATAATTTTGAAAATAAGTCAGATAGTTTGCAAACAATTGGGTATACCAAGATATGTGAAATGTTTGAAAATATTTTGATGAAGCAAACATATTTTTCTCTTAAGGAGAAATAGAAAATATGTAAAGAACTTTTTCTAACACAAAAGAAAAATACGAATACTCCATCAGAAAAACTGACAAAGAACTAGATGTGGAAATTTCCTAAAGAGGCATTGTAAACGACCATAAAATAAATAGTTTAACTTTGCTCGCAATGAAGGTAATTGCTACTTGCTAATTTGGCAAAACTTACAGAGGACATTAATACCTACTGTTGAGGGAACATGAAGCCATTTGTGGGGCTATCTAAGGGCAGACACCAAACATCTCGATTGGCACTTTCTCTGATAAAGCATCTTGATTCAAAGAATTTGTCCCAGGTAAGTAAACAGACGCATAAAATTTATTAATGTACAACATGAAGACTGCACAGACATTCAGAGAGAGGGTGCTTGTTGAATTCTTATGACCCCCATCCAATGGAATACTTGCCATATAATTCTTGACGTGGAAAGTTAGTCAGAGTACGTTGTTAAGTGTAAAAAATAACCACTTTTCAAAACCTCATGTGAGGGGCTGGAGTGGTGGCTCGGTGGTTGTGGCACTTGCCTGGCATGTGCAGGGATGTGGGTTCGAACCCCAGCACCACATCCACAGCAAAGTGTCAGAGCAACAAAAGCCACATGAAAAAGGAAATAAAATTGATTCTTTCTCTCTCTCACTGTCCCTCTCTCTTTAAAAAAAAAAGATTTCATGTGAGTCATATGATCCTATTTCATAAATACATAAGACACAAAGAAAATGATCTTTAAGGTTATGGATACATGGTACATATTCTTGGTAGGATTCTGAGGTTTTCAGGGTTTTTTTCCCCCTTTGGCTGTTCTAAAATTTGTAGTTTTGTTACAACAAATAGGCTTGACTTGGGCAAAAACAAGAGTAAAAACAATTATATGCAAATGAGGGTCATTGTCCCAATTCCTGTATTTCATTTCATGGTCCTTGGTGCTCTGACCCTGGAGATTCCCTTGGCTCCTCCTTCTTCAGACAGACCGTGCTGCCTTCTTTTCTGGGCCACCAGGGCACATGACCCTTCTGCTGGGCTTGTATCACACATGTGACATATACTCGTCTCAGTCTCTCAGTGGACAGCATGCTCTTGCTCAGAGTCTTCCAATTACTTGACACCGCCATTGTTCATTCCGTTCCCTGAGGCAGTGGTCACTCAATCAAGGGAGGGCAAGAGAAAATAAGCTCTGTGGGAAGGTGGACTGTGGGTTTGGGGGGAGGAAGTATTAAAGCCTGGAAGAATAATGACACAGTGAATTGAAAGGACATTAGACTTGGAGTCTGCACAACTGAGTTGCAGCTTGGGCTTTCCACTAGCAGGCTATGGGGTCACTGGCAAATGACTTTATTCCTCTTCCTAGAACATACAGAAGTTATGATGCCTATGATCTTTCCAAAGCTAACATCTCATGACTCCATAAACAGCACAATACTGCAAAACAACTTAAAGCAACTTTCCATGTGAGCAGTCAGATTCAAGTTGCAGATTTTATAATTTATTCAGAAACTAGTATTACATGAGAAGGAACTAATTCCACATTTTATGATGCTCTAAAACCTTTTAGAATAATCAAGAGTTTACAACACCAGGGAACACTGTTTTGGATAAAAATATCCAGAAGTACATTTGGAAATGTATTGTGAAATTCATAATGATAATGGAAAACAGACTTTAGGTGGGCTATTTAAAGGCATTGCATAATTCTAATGGGAGAGGTGTGATCAACTTCCTTGATTCCCAAGGAGGAAAATTCCTCATCCAAAACTAAGTAAGAGTTGAAAAAATGAAATAAATCTGTGGTTTGAACGAGTTTCATAAGTTTTGGTAAAGGGCTATATTTTCTTTTAAATGAGATGTTTCCTTCCTGGAAGTGTACCAAACCTTATTTTTTAATTGCTCTTTTTTGTTGTTAAAATAAGCACTCACTCTTTTCAGAAACATACTGGCAACTATCAGCTACTATTACTGGAAAAGTAATTCCTGAAGTTATCATATTGTGCTAACGCTGGATTCTTTTTTAGCTGATAAGCAATTCTTTGACCAAAGTAGATTAAAACATCAACCCATTTGCAATTTGTAAAACACAAAGAAGTCTCCAGTCCCTTAACTCTCTCTGGCCCATTAAATATCAACTTTGTAGATGACTATTTAGTTCATATTGGTAACATGGACTATATGGGGACTTATATTTTATAAAATTCTTCCTTATATACAATCTAAGATTAATTTAAAAAAAATAAATATTAAAAGCCTTTGCTCCTTCCATCTTTAAAGGTTAATGGATAATTTTACATAGCTTTAGATCAGTTGCATGAGCCATCTTTGGCCATGAGCTACACACCTCCAAGGGTTCCCATTCATGTAGAGGATCAGGGTGGCCTGCGGAGCTGTGCAAGTCCAAAGCCCTTGGTTCTGCTGTATCTAGGTAGGGCGCTCGGCAAGTACATGGCCCCAGTAGAAAGGTTCTTTATTATTACAACGTACGCTTCTTTTCAACTTCATGGATTTGATCTGAATAATGAATCTGTTTCCCATAAACAGTTGTGTTAGGATTCTGAAAGCAGGAATCCACTGCTCTAGAAGAGAACCAGTTCCTCCCAGGCCGAGCCACTGTTTCCGCAGATATACAGGGAGAAAGGACCTACGCATGTGTACAGGGACTTTTAATTAGGCAGCCACCATCCTTTCCATTTTCATCAATTAATTAGCTGAGGAGACTTTCAACTGCCCTGAAATCTGCACATTAGAACATGCGTGGATTGTATTGGCACCCGGCTGCTCTTTTTGTCGTTGTTCAAGTCATTTTGCTGAAGCACAAACTATTTGAACCACTTTGTAGATTTGATCTCTGTGTGGTGCCATAGCAGCCAATGGCACCCTGACTGCAGATGCCATGCTGCACATGCGAGCACATGCGCAGACTTGCCAGGCGATGAGTGACAGATCAGACAAGTCTATAAAAACCCTCAAGGAACTGTGTCCAAAAGTGGCTGTGTCAGCAAAGAATTCATATGTTAAGAATTCATATAAGATATGCACTTAGACACACCCATATCTACGTGCCAATTATACAGCTTCACAGTTAAGTATAGACTATCTAGGCAAAGGCTTTTTTGTTGAAAATTCTATATTCTTAATGGTCTAAAGTTAGATCATCCTGAGTTTTATAATCAAAACTTAGTGGCCTATGCACTTTTAGGAGAGTCTTTTGAAGATTTTTTAGAATTATTATTGAACTTAAATTTCCTTTATTTAGAAACTCAAAATCATATAAAGAAGAAAATAAAATATACCGTAAGCTAAACCAGTTTGGTTTGACTTTTCTTTTACTACTAAAAGAACAGTTTATTAAATCTTAACTATTAAAGAATAAACAAATTGGCTTTATTATTCCTTCAAGTTGATTCCATTGTTTTACAAATTTTTACAACCTTTGTATAAACATCTTGATTCCTTAAGTCTTTTATTCGTTTTAAATATTTTTCCTAGGCAACATAATATTAACCTTTTAAATTCCTGAGTTATTATAGTCCAACTATTTTATATTCCCATTATCATGGGAACACATGATTTATTGCACTCATTTACTATTTGGGATTAAGACTTTTAAAAATTACTGTTTAATCATTGTGAAGGCCAATGAACATCAGTACTACAGAATTTCAAGTTGAAATCAGGGTAACCTATCCCTGGGATATGCACATGTATAGCCCAGCAAAAATCTATTTGCTTATCATAGATATGTAGTGGCGGGTGGGGGGCAGATAGGTTAGGTTGGGGAGGGGAGGGGGAAGGAGGTTAGGGAGGGATCTATGTGGTAGTTCTCATTTAAGAGTATATGCATATCATATTGTTACTTTAAATGCATTTATGATTGTACAATAACTCAATTCCTTAATAAAAATATTTTTAAAAACCTATTTGCTTAAAGAACCAAAGAGCTATCTGGGATAAAATTCCAATCATGGCAGGGATAATATTCAAAATATTATAATCCAAAATGGCACGATTGCTGACCAACGAGAACAGACATTGCTAAAGCAGGAAAACACACTGTACATGCTGACTTATCTGCCATGTTACCTGTATAGGTACTGGGTCATGGAACAAGCCGGTGAGCCTACAAAATGAGTCAGATTAGCAAAAGGGGCATTCATGGAACTTGGGGCAGCAGTGGTTTCCCAGCCAGTGCCCAAGAATTTCCATATTGTGACAACTTTTACAACTGTACTGATGTGTACCTGCTGAATGTTAGGTTGTTCTAAGTAAAAGAAGAATTGGCATCTCTCAGATCTAAAAGTGTATGACTTTTTGTTGTCTAATTTATTTACCATTGGGTTCTACAAAGAGCAGTAAGTTGGGAGTAAAATCTCAAGCTATCGTTATCTCTAACGCTGTCCTTTCCTCATCGCCACCTTTCATTCAGTAAGACATTGTAGTCTGTGGGACTTTGTAAAGTGGAGTGCATCAATTGACGTTCTTCGTTTCCATTATGGCTACACTAATTTAGGGCCTTCTTATCTTATGCCTTACTTGATTTTGTAACTTCCATCTATTTTTCTAGATTGCTTCACAGTCAGTGATTTCTAGCCACAGGTGCCAATTAATATTCCTTTCATACTGCTTTCATCATGACCAAAAGTCCCTAATGGTTCACCATTGCCAATTAACTACAGACCATCTTTATAGCACGGAAATCAAATCCCAATACAAGCTAATTTTTACATATTATTTTTCTTGCCTTGAATCCCATTATATCCATAAATGTCGTCTACTTTCCCATCCATACAAGCTTCTTCCAGTCCCCGTCACAGGCCTGTTCTTCTCATTACTCACAATAGTGTCCCCCATTTCTCCAGTCCAAGTTCTAGCAATCAAGCCTAATTAAAATCCCATCATCTGCAGAACTAAAGGTAAACATTTTTGAACACCTATAGCATTTATATAATAATATATGTTATTTTTAGTTTCATTCAGTCTCTGTGGCTTAGAACTGGATTAATCATAATTCTTTGCTCATGATGCACCTTTTGACTTGTTTGTAGTAACTAATGCTCTATTTCATAATAAGATGCTACTTTAAGGCAAGTTCTGTGCAACAGTCAGATTTGCCAAAGTACCTAAAAAATAGTTAACAAATAGTCAAAGGAGGCAATAGGAAGATTTAAATGATTTCTTTCTGTGGTTTCCGTAAGACCCATTTCAGAATGATCTGATTTGCCTGGGTAGTTTGGTCTGCTACACCAGTCATTCATTTCTTTTCCTTCATACCCTACATTAAAATATTTGAAGCATCTTTTGGGTAGATTTGTGTAAGTATTTTACTTTGGCAATTGCAATGCTTTCAACGGATTAAATTTTACCATGTCACCAACTTTCTCCCATTTCATCCATTAAAACAGGGTGTGTTACAAAGGATCGCGTGCAGCAGTGAAAATTCTGTAAATGATTACTGGCTTTGACACCCTCTGACCCCCTTTAAGTTATGCAACTAATTGGAGAACTTGGCTTTTCCATCACTCTTACATGGGTGATCATGTGTGCAGCCCAGAATTCTCTGACACTTAGTGAAGATCATGAGGACACAATAGGTAATAAGACAATGAGGATAAAGTCAAGAATAAGACAGAACTCCATCTGTGCCCCTGTGCTGGTGGTGGTCTTAAACAGACAATTAAACAGAGAAAAGTACCATGTTACATGACACTCAGGAGATGGGTATAATCTAGACTTGAGAAACTGGTGGAGTGGTCAGGTAAGTTTTGTTGGTCTAGGTTTTCCAAAGGTGAGATCAGACAACAAATAGAAGTGAGGAGAGGTGAAGGAGCAGGATGATGAAATTCCAGATGGAGGAATCAACATGGACTGACTTGGTGAAAATAGCCAGTCTGATAGGCTTGAAAAAATGAGAACTCACTGTGAAAAAGAAAAATTTAAGTAGCATTGGAGATCAAACTGAGGGCCTCATCCATGTTAGGCAAGTGCACTATCACTAAGCTATGCCCTTAGCCCTGAGAGTTCACACTGGCTACAGTACAGAGGGGTGAGGTAAGTGAGTGCCAGAAATATGAAGACTGGGTAAGCCACATTCAAAAGCTAGGAATTTATTACAATCAGTGGGGAAAATGACAATGTTTTCAGTTAGGGAATGTAACAAGATCACTTTGGATGCCTTCTGGAGAATGATTTTGGAGGTCAAAAACATTTCATTCTCAAACACATGGTATGAGTCATTCACTCCCATGTATCCCTCTACATGAGGATGACCAAAGGACTTTAACATGATCAGGGTTTTTTGTTTGTTTGTTTAATTGACTTTTCTTCATAATTGTTTTAAAAATCTTTATCCATTATTTGTTTGCCAATAACCATTTTCCCCATTTCACTTTGATTTCAAGAGAAATAAAACCCATCATCAAGCCTAAGATAAGGTAAAAATTGACATCGTCATAATTCTACAAAACATACCTAATTAAATCAACAAACACAGAAAGAGCAGTAACTGATGAACTGATATAATCAAAATTGAAGTCTTTTTTTTTAAAATGGTAACATCTTTAAACAGAGAGGAAATAATAGATACAAACATTCCTTATTAGGAATATAGAGTAGATCTACTTTTCCTTAATCCTCCTGCTAAGTACAACTAGAAATCCTGGAGAGTATATATAAAATAAATATAAAAAGACTAAAATATAAAGGTAAATAGACCAGCTAGGTAACTCGAGATCCAAAAAGCCACATGATGGTGAGTTCCTTGACTTTCTTTTCTTTTTTTTTTCATATATCCCACATCTGGAGCAAAGAAGCTAGAAATCCAAAACATCGATAAGCACTGGCAAGACCAAAACAAAACAGCCTCCCTACCCCATAAGCATGAGGAAAAGGGCAACCCAGCAAGATGGGACACTTTTTATACAGCAGTGTTCCACTACTCTAATCTAGCCAATTACCACAGAATAAACTGTGGCCTAACCATAGTCATACCAGCAGAAGCCAAGTGGGCAACCTGATTTCCACTCTTGCAAAGCTCTAGCAAGGCTCTCCAATAGTTCTGCCAGAGTGGTGTCAGACAAGTCAAAGTAGTAAGATGAGTTCTTTCATACTGAGGGAGGCTGCTGGTTTGAGGTTGAGCCTCCCTTCCACCATCTGCCAGTAGTAAGAACAACCCCTTCCCCTTCCTCACTGACCCAGGAGGCTTAGGGGAGAATCAGGACAGTCACCAATACCAAGTAGCAAAGAGGTCCTTGTGGTGTTAGTGGAGGCCACGGGAGGAGTGATAACAAGGCACTAACACTCCTCCCAGCCAGAATGATATAAGTGGGGATTTATGAGCAGCAAAAAAATTCCATATATAGCAGGAATAAGCCCCTCCCTCTACCCCAGTGTCAGCAGAGGCAAAATTGTGGGCCTAGGCTTCTATCTTTACTTGGCAGAGACAAAGCAGTGCTCCTTAACTCCCTTCCCTTGCTGGATTGGCATCAGAAAAAGCCAGCCAAAACAGATGGATTAAATGTGATTCAGAGTTACCAAACATAACGTGAAAATGTCCAAGTTTCAGTTGGAAATGCCAGGTTATAACATGAACCAAAAGATCCTCAATGGAGTGAAAACAGACCATCAATAAAGGAAAACATAGGAATGATAAGATGTTAGAATTATCTGTCAAAAAGTGTTTCAAGGCATAGATACAAACAATTAGAACAGTATAAGGAAAAGAAATTTTTGAACTGAATAACGAGCAACTACAAAATAAAATTACTCGTTGAATGGGTGCAGCAGTAGAATGGCAGAACAGAGAGGGGAAAAATCAGTAAATTGACAGAATAATGGAAATTATCCAATCTGAAAAATATAGGGGAAAAAAGACAGAGTAAAAGAGAGAAAGAGTGAGCTTCAGAGTTATGAGATTTTATAACAAAAGTTCTAAGTTCATGTCATCACAGTTTGGGAAGGAGAGAAGAAGGAGGGTTGATCTGAAAAAGTACTTAAAAAATAGCAGCCAAAATTGACCCAATATTGGTAAAAGATATAAACTTGCAAAGTCAAATAGCTGAGGGAAGCCCCAAATGAGTTAGAACTGAAAAAAAAAAAAAAATCCCTGCCAAGATACACTGTGCTTAAACTTCTGAAAACTGAAGACAAAGAAAAAAATCTGAAAAGCAGCCAAAGAAAAAGGTTACATTAACTATATGGAAAAATAATTAGAAAGACAGTAAATTTCTCACCAGAAACTATGGTGGCCACAAGAAAGTGGTGGTATGTTTGTAAGTACGGAAAGAAAGAACTGTTATCCCAGAATCCTCTACTTAGTAATAAAAATGAAGGGGAAATTAAGACATGACCAGATGAATAAAAGTGGAGAATTTGTAACCAGTAGGTCTGCCCTAAAAGACTTGTTTAAGGAAGTTATCTAAATAAAAAGAAAATGTTAAAGTAAGGAACTTTGGGACATCAAGAAGGAAGGAAAAACTTGGCAAGTAAAAAGATGAGTAAATAAAATATATTTTTGTCCTCTCTTTTGTTTGATGGCTGAAGCAAAAATTATAACGCTGATATGGTCTGAATGTCTGTAAACCAAAAACTTAAGACAGTTATAAAGATGGGAAAGTGTAAAGAGATAAGATTACTATGCTTCACTTGAACTGCAAAATGACACCACCAATGGACAGTGAAATGTATATATAATAGCTAAGGCAAAAAAAAAAAACTAAACAAAGGTATACACATAACCTCTACAGATAAATTGAAATGAAATTTTAATAAATATTCTAATAAAAATTCTAATAAATAAAAATTCTAAATAAATATTCTGCATGAAGACATTAAAAACTAAGCAAAGAAACAAAAATCGGAGTAGATAGCCAACAAAAAATTAAACAGCACACACATTTAAGCCCTAACATATCAACAATTATATTAAATGTAAATAGTATAAATACAACAATTAAAAGAAGATACAGATTGGCAGAATGGATTAAAAAAATTCCTACAATATGCTATTTACAATAAATTCTCTTCATATACAACACTGGCAGATGATGCAAGGAGATATATCATGCAAGCATTATTCAAAGGAGAGCTGAAATAGTTATATTAATACCAGATAAGGTGAGTTGAAGATGAAAAAAAAACCCAAATCAATAATCTAAGTTCCCACCTCAAGAATTTTGAAAAAGAACAGGAAAATAAACCTAAATTAAACAGAAGAAAGGAAATAAAAAATAGAAGTGCAGAAGTCGATGAAATTAAAAAGAGAAAAAAATAAATGAAATATAGTTCACTAAAATTGGCAAGCCTCTAAGAAGACTGATAGTCAAAGAGAGAAGACACAAATTACCAATAAAAGGAATGAAGCAGACCTTACAGACAAGGAAGATATAATAATACTATGAAAAGCTCTACATGTACATTTGACAATTTAAATGGAACAGACTGATTTCTCAAAAAAATACAAACTACTATAACCCATATAATATGAAATAAATCGTATGAATAGCTCTATGGTTAAAATAATTAAGTTCATAATTAAAAATCTTCCCCAAGAAAAAAGAAAAGAAAGAAAGAAATCCAAAGGCCAGATATTTCACTGGAGAGTTCTAACAAATATTTACCAAACATCTACCAAAAGAAATTACATCACTTCTGCACCATTTTCTCCAAGAAACAGAAGAGGAGGAAACATGTCTCAATTCATTTTATCAAGCTCAGATTACTTTTATAACTAAAGGAGATGGAGAAAGTACCAAAAAAATAAAAATAAAAGACAAACAAAAAAAATCATAGACCAATATCTCTCAGGAATATAGACACAAAATTCTTAAAATATTAACAAATGAAATTCAGCAACATGTAAAATGAATTATACATCGTGAGCAAATGAGATTTATTTCAGGGATGCAAGTTAGTTCAATACTTGGAAATCATTAAATATTATCTATTGCATTAATAGCCTAAAGAAGAAAATTCACAAGGTCATGTGAATTCTTGATACATGAAGACTTCAGCAAATAAAAATTCAACATTCATTAATGATAAAAACTCAGAAACAAATACAGAGGAATTTTCCTCAACTTGCTCATGAGCAATTCCAAAACCACACAAACACCATTGTCCTTAATGAAGTAAGTCAAGGGGCTCTTATTCAACATAGTGCCAGGAGCTCTAGTCAGCTTGAAAGTACAAGAGAATGAAGTGAAAGACATTCAGATTAGAAAGGCAGAAGTAAAATTTTGTTTGCAAATGCTATGATTCTCTTAGTAGAAAATTCCAAGGAATTTACTAAAACAAATAAACAGACAAACCCCCCCCAACCTTCTAGAACTAATAGGTGACTTACTTAAGCAAGGTTGTACAAACAAGAATCAATTGCATTTCTCTGTAGCAGCAATAGACATGTAGAAATTGAAATTCAAATAATATAAAATGTGTATATATTCTGGATATTGCAATTACCCCCAGGAGTGCCCCCCCATTACCCTCACTTATCCCACCCTTCCCCTTAATAAAACATTTAAGTGTAAATCTAACAAAACACATACAGAACTTATATTGCAAAAAAAACTTACACAATATTGACAAAAGAAATCAAAGGTCTAAACAAACATCATGTTCATGGACTGGAAGTTTCAACACTAAAGGTGCAAATTCTCCTCAAATTGATTTACAGATATATTGCAATTCCAATGAGAATTACCCTAGAATGTTTTTCTTTTCTTTTCTTTCTTTCTCTGTCTTCTTTCTTTCTTTCTTTGTTTCTTTCTGGTAGATACACACTATTATTCTAAGTTTACATGGAAAGATAAAGGATGTAGGATAGATAATACAATTTTGATAAAGAATACTAAAATGGAAGAAATCAGTCTCAATTTCAAGACTTATTCTATAGCTACACTAATCAAGGCTTGTGGTATTGATAGACAAATGGAATGGAAGGGTAACCCAGAAACGGTCCTGCACAAATTTATCCAACTGATTTTCAGCAAAAGTTCAAAAGCAATTCAATGGAGGAACGATAGCCTTTTTCAAGAAATAGTAGGGAGAAAATGGACAACCATCTGTACAAAAATTAACCTTGACCTAGGTCTCACATCTTATACAATAATTGAAATGTATTATGGTTGTAAATGTACATAGAATTACTACAGTTATTGGTGGGGAACCATGACAAGGTAGAGTTCTTAGATCTGACATCAAAAGCACAGTCTCTAGAAGGAAAATTCAAATAAAGGAATTTCACCTAATTAAAAACTTCTGCTCTGTAAATGACGGTCTTAAGAGGATAAGAATAGATAAGCTACAGAATGAAAGAAACGATTTCCAAACCACACATCTGACACAGAACTGATGTCTAGAATACATAAAGAACTCTCATAAATTTAAAAGAGCAAACAAACCAATTAGAGTATGGGCAAAAGACATAAAGAGACAGCTCAGTAAAGAAGATGTACAGATGGCAAGCATCCAAAAAGACGTTCAAAGCATTGACCAATGGGGACATGCAAATTAAAACCGAAATGGGATATCACAACATGCCCCAATAATTTTGTTGCTAGACATTTAGCCTAGCAAATAAAGACTTACACGTTCACATAAAATCCTGTATGCAAATGTTTATAGCAGCTTTATTCATATTCATATATTTGTTTTCAAATGGAAACAAATGAATGTCCTTCAACATGGCAACGAGTAAAATTTTATATGAAATACTTCTGAGCAATACAAAGGAACGAGTCACTGATTCTTGCAACAGCCTGGAAGAACCTCCAGAGAATTATGCCAAATTAAAAAACGAATCTTAAAATGTTACATTCTGTATGATTCCATCTATGCAACATTCTTTTTTTTTTAAGAGAGGGAGAGAGAGAAAGGACAGTGAGAGAGAGAGAGAGAGAGAGAGAGAGAATCAATTTTATTTAGTTTTTCATGTGGCTTTCATTGCTCTGAGACTTCGCTGTGTACGTGGTGCTGGGGTTTGAACTCTATCCTCACACATGCAGGACAAGTGCCATAACCACTGGGCAACCACTCCAGCCCCTTATGTAACATTCTTTAAAGGACAACATTACAGAAAAGGAAGACATTAGTTACAAGAGGTGAAGTGGTGATGGGAACTATGAGTTGGAAGTGTGATCCATGTGGTGCAAGAAGGTTCTGGATCAATGTTAACATCTCAGTTTTGATAGCATACTATAGTTTTTTGTAAGATGTTACCATTGGGGGAAAACAGAAAAGGATCTAAGGGATTTCTCCATGATTTTTCAAAATTTCATGTGAATCTACAGTATTCTGAAAAGAAAAAGTATAATTTAAAAAAATGTAAATAGTATAAGACAGAAAAGCAAAATTTCAAGGTGCATCCCAAAATAGCCAAGGTAAGGGCTGGAGCGGTGGCTTGGCTGTTACGGTGCTTGCCCAGCATGCGCGAATACAAGGGCTCAAACCCCAAGCACCCACGGAAACAACTAAGTATCAGAGCAAGGGAAACCACATGAAAAACTCAATAAAAATAGATTTTCTCTGTCTCTCTCTCTCTCTCTCTCTCACTGTCCCTCTCTCTTAAATAAAAAAAAAACAAAACTGTTTATATAAAAAAATAGCCAAGGTAGAGCAACTGCATTTTAGAGAATTGTGGATTATGGTTCCTGCAGAGGAATGTTAATCATTGCTTTATAGACACCTTGACACATGGGACAGAATAATATGAAAAGTACACAAATATTACGGGTGGAAGGGGCAGTTCGTAAACTCGCACTCTTATTCATATATCAGTTTCAATAAAATTTTATAGCTCCTCAGGAGTGAATACACAATTCTCTCAAATTATTCATAGGCAACATATTTTTCTTGTTAGTATTAATGGGATTGGATCACATTTTTAAATACTTAATGTTTCTTCATAGAACAGTTGATTAATCATAAAGTATTTATCTTGCTATCTTCCAAATCTGTTCTATTAACGCTAGTGGTTTTCAGATGATTACTTTGGATTCTCCAGGTGAACAATAATACATCATATAAAAAGAAACAACTCTTTTTGCTTTAAATATTAAGTGATGACAGAATATCCTTGCTTTATTAATTTTTATGGTTTTTGTCTTAAGTAGTGCATATATAATGCACATTTTTTCTTGCAGCTAGTTCTATACAGTTCATGATTTATTTTCATATTATGCTTCCATATTTTGATAAGATTTATAAACTTCAGGTTTAAATTGAAAAGTCTCCAACTGTTATCATGGTATTTATAATAACGGTTTGCTTTATCTATCTGATTGCTTAAATGGTAAAAATGCATAAAATCCTGGAAAAAAAATCATCTCAGACTATCAATACCTACAAATAGGTTTAAAAGTATGCACATGTGCGCACCACACACACACACACACACACACACACACACACACCATGGTTTTTGGAATAAATTTGGAAACAGTCTCAGTAACTGGGTAACATGAAAAAGAAAAATGTGTGATCAGCCACTTCCTATTGTTGAACTCAGCCTTCCAGATGGCTTACTTTGATATAAAGCCAGTGCTTCTCAGGGTCAGTAGACTTGTTCACTTTTGCTTCTCCATACAAGGGATGGAAAATTCCCAGGAAGCCGAGAACCAAGCAGAGTTTCCATATGCTGTGTTCTAGTATCAAAACACAAACTCACTTTGTTCATTCATTCACCAAAATTTACTAATGCTTACTCCAAGTCTATGTGTTGTGCAGCAGAGGCTATCAAAAATAAAAGATGTATAATCCTGCTCTAAAGGAATTCACAGAATGTTAAAGCAGGAAAATATTCCCTACATTATAATGCTATGTAGTAAGTGTGAACAGAGAGATGTTTAGGAGAACCAAACTATCTAGATCTGACTGTGTCGGGATGAGGAATCTGTGGAGGAAGGGATGATATAAGTGTCCAATGGAGAAGCCAGTTTGTCACGAATCTGAGAAAACTGGCAAGAACTGGACAGACATGCCATGGGATATTCTAAGCAAAGAGAAGAAAAATGCACAAGTATGGAACCATGAAATGGCTGGAAGTGGAAGAGGCCACAAGCAGCTGTTGGTGGCTGGAGTGTAAGAAGCGGCTCTGGTCAGACCCAAGCAAACCCTCAGCCCTAGTCGAATCACATGACTTTGATGTTTCTTCTCAAACTGTTTAAAAAGAGATACAGTGCTGTGTTTTGATAATTATTTGAATGCACTAATTTAATCTGCTTAATATAGAGTTCGATTTTTCAACCTTAGTATTATTGACATTCAGAACTTGTTGGGGTTGCAGGGTGGATTGTAGGGTGTCTTGCACTGTCGCTGGCCACTACTCACTAATACTAGTAGCTCCTTCTAGCTGTGATAATCAAAATTATCTCTAGATATTCTTAAATGTTCTCCACAGGGGTGGGGAGAATCACTCTCTGTTAAGAATCACCACTGACAGGTTTAATAACTCTGTTAATCAAGCACTTATTGCAGGCAGGTGATTCAGCATGTTTTTATACACATGATCTCATTTTAATTTTTACAATGATCCTACTATTATTGACACCATTTTTTTTAGTCTAGAAAAATAAGGTTCATAGAGGTGAAAAATTTTCCCAAGAATAAAAATTTTCCCAAGAATTAATGCAGTGAGTAAGTGACAGAACCAAGACTCATGCCACTATCTGCTATCAGTAACTTCTTTATGGACACACAGGTGCCTGCTTAAGGACTGGATCATGTATGTTGCAGCATTGCCTACAGTTAACATGCTACAAGCCACATCCTGATTTCACTGAGTTTGCAGTTTGAACAATCATAGCCTGATTCCCCCTAGCATGGGCTATCATTTTAAAATTATTAACACTGGCTATTTAGAAACGTGGCCAATCATCTAATGTAGTGAATCAACTCCACAGGAGACCCCATTGAAACAAACAATACTAAGCTACAACTCAGAAGCAACCATTTATTTTAAATATAACCTGGAAAGAGCAGCAAAATATTTCCGGATCATTTCTTTGAGGGATCATGACTGTGCAGTGAGTGGGATGGATGGATTGCAAGGAACAGAATGAACTCTGGGATCAGAGTGATCTGGGTCCGCATGTTAACTCCACCTCTTTATAGTTGAATGACATTAAGAAAGACCTGAATTCCTTAAGACTGTTACCACTTTTGCAAGTAAGAAATATAAGCAGGAAAAGAATTTGGCATGTGGATGTGCTATGGATCATTTTAAGAGATCTGGGACAGGAGTGGTGGCTCAGTGGTTACATTGCTTCCCTGGCATGCGCAAGGATGTGAGTTCAAACCCCAGCACCAGGTACACAGCACAGTGTTGGAGCAATGAAAGCCATGTGAAAAACTCAATAAAAATTGATTCTCTCTGTCTCTCTCTCTCACTCACTGTCCCTCTCTCTTAAGAGAGAGGGAGAGAGAGAGAGAGCGAGAGAGAGAGAAATCTGGTTTCCAGACCCTCCATATTCATATATACTTAAATTAATGGGCTTGAGAAAGTGTCTGTGGTACTTTTTCAAAATTCCCTGCTTTTCATTTTTCAGAAGAAATGCATGCTTCTCACCCCTTCTAAATCTTAAGTGTACTGCCCCAAGATGAGAAACCTGTAGCAAGATTCAGAATCTTGACATATTGAAACCCTTTAATCAAGGTTCGGTAAATGGCATCTCCAAGAGTTTCTCAACTACAGGAACTAAATTACACAGCTGATCTCTAGAACTTGTATAACTGAAGCCATCAAGCAGTCTTTTAATAAAAGTCTTAGTAAAGTTTTTCGGGGGTGTTCCCAAAGATTGAGAAAGTGAATAATGGTAACAATTTCGTAACAACAACTTTTGCAAGTCTAAAGGACTCACTCCAATTCTTCAATTTCAATAAAATTAAAAAGGACCCAAGGGAATTGTGAGCTAGCAGGTCATTTGCCATGCTTTTCTGATTACAGATAGCTGGTGTTATTTTTGGCATGTAACTCAGAAGGAATTCCAAAAGTTGAGTGACAGCAATGTAACACAACCTTTTGCATCCGATTTAAATATTTGTATGAAGGTCTCAGCACTAAAATGTATAACAAAAACAACAAAAAAGAAACAGAATTGATGCTATAAAGTCTTTTCATCTACCAGTGAATAATAAAAGTCCATGGGTACATGAACTACTTAATGATCCATCTCAGTAAGAGATGAATTTTCAATAGTATTTTTATGTGTGATTTGTATCAAAATGTCTAACAATTATGATGGTAACTCAATATAGTAGTAGTTTTTGTCACAGAAAACATAAAACTTAATTTTAATTTATATCCACAGACTTTGTGACAGGGAAACAATACTGTGATCCACAGAAGGCTTTGGGACATGAAAATATGTTGCATTAGAAAAGAATTGTTTGGTGGAAATGGAATAGAACTACAAAAATAAGAAATTGAAAAAATCTATGCATTAAAAAAGGTGCTCATGGGGGCTGGAGCAGTGGCTCAGTGGTTATGGCGCTTGCCTGGCATGCAGGAGGATATGGGTTTGAACCCCAGCACCACGTGCCCAACAAAGTGTTGGAACAACAAAAGCCACATTGAAAACTAAATAAAATGGATTGTCTCTCTGTCTCTCTCACGATCCTTCTCTCTTTTTTAAAAAAAGGTGCTTATTCACAAATGAATACTTAAAGGAGTCAAATTATCTATGATATTTAGATTTTAGTGGCTACACTTGAAAGTGATATGATAGTTTTATTTTAAAATGTCAATACAGTATTATAGAAATGCCTTCTTTTAAAATCCCTCTGATAAGTTTTGATGGTCACTTAAAACTCAATGGGGAATACATAAATTTTCAATATTCTGGGAGGGAGTGGAAATTATGTGAGTAAAAATGTTTGAAGACCATGACTTAGTAGATGTTTGATGTTTTTCCTTTGTCCCTTGCCATTCTTACTGGAAAGAGTCACTTAAAATGGGACCAGGGAGAAGACAGGGATAATATGACTCCACAATGATACTCAGAAATTCGTCACCAACTTTATCTTGATAATTTCAGACTACTGGAAATATTTTGATGTCTGAACAGTACAGTATACTGACTTTGGGGTTTGTGATGCTTCACACCAGTGGTCTAGTTTTGGGTGTTTCTGTAATAAAACTGTGATAGACTAGAAAATTTACCATCAGGGTTGGTAAATTACCTCACTCAGTGGAAAAGAGTAAACTCACTGAGTCTATGCCGTTGATGGGAACCGGTATCAACATGCTGGCTAGCAATATTTCTCATAAAAAGCAAAAAGTATAACATTGTTCAAATTCCTTATTCAGTACCACTGGGGATTCTTTGGGGGTGGGGGTGGAAATCAGCAAACTTTTCTTAGAGAACAAAATTTCCAAATGTTTTGGTTTCCATTCAAGAATTTCTAGAGCTCTTTCTCCTCTCTCTTTCCAAAGAAATGATATAATATTTAGACAGGAAAAAGTATGTGCAAAGGGTGGGGTGGGAATTTATGTGCATTTATGTACATACACAATAATAAATTCACACATAAATATCTCAGCATTTCTGTTTCTGTAGCATCTCCTCCTTTGATGAAAAATAATACAACTGGAGCTTTGGTTCAAATTGTCTGGGCCTCATCCTTGGACCCAATCCAGCTATGATTTTCAATCTGTTCATTCCAAGCTAACTGAAAGGAAGTCAATCTGCAGAGGAGCAATGTCCTCAGGATGCCTGGTGTCTCTATACTCTGCGTCAGTCAAATCCCCTCGGGGGAATCCAGAACAGCTGCAGCTCCTTGGCTCCTTGGATTTACAAGAGCTCCCTGGTTATTCACAATTCCTTTGCCGGTCTCTCCATCTTAAAACGACTATTTTAGTAAATCAACTGTATATTGTATTTAATTTATTGTTGGCAGAAGCTAATACAATGTAAATATTTTGCTTTCAAATCAATTGAATGCATATAAAGGAAACTGTCTTACCATGTGTTTTTGTGCTAGGGATTCTGGGGTGCCCAAGGCAGACATGGAAACCACGGAATTGCCTAAGATTTCAATGATGAATTCTTGTCCACTGAAGATTCTGGTACTAAAGTCAACTTACCTACATTTTTCTTTCTTGAGCACTTCCTATAGACTCTGAAGGCAGGCAGTGGAATACAAAATGAATCAGGAAGTCATTGCCTATTAGACTTGCTAGTAGGAGCGAAGGCAGTGCAGATGGATGTGGTGGGGAAGGAGGTAGAAGCATGAAGCAAGGTCTGAGGAACGAAATAGCAGGGTATTTAGAGGAACTGCATCTACTTCTAGATTTTAGCTCAAAGGTAAAGGAGAGGTCAAATCGTGCAAAGCCTCTGTGTCATGCTAAGGAGCTTGAGTTAATTCTACGAATGGACCATCATTCAAAAGCATTAAGCAGGGCTGTGGCATGACAAGATTTATATTTTATATAACTCATTCTGTCTTTTCCTACCTAGTACTACCTTAAACTATATGTAGTTGCTATTCTATGGGTTGAAAATGATCATATATTGATGATCTCATTAGGGACCAACTAACACTTAGAATTTAAAATTAAAATGTCTATCTCTATGGCTACACTGCAGATATTGGTGCCAGAAAACTTGGGTTCATATCTCAGTTTTACTAGCTGCATGACCCTGGATGAATTACTTGACCTCTCAAAATTTCAATTTCCTTATCTCTAAAATAGAATAATGCTCCAGAGAGTTAGTAGGAAGATTAAATGAGTATACATATATATATATATATATATATATATATATATATATATATCAATTGATATATATATATATATATATATATATCAATTTATATATATATATCAGTGCTTGGAAAAGTTTCTAGCATGTAGTCATTGTTATTTAAATTTAGCTATTTTAAATGTTATTATCAGTTATCTTGCTATTATCACTGTCAACATTATTATCATTGCATGGCTGTCCAAATGCCCATTAAAGATGAAGGATGAAGAAAGCAATACTAGTAACAGAGCCAGAAATGACTGTAACAGTTTTCTATTCTCATTCTCTCAGTTAACCCAACCATTTACAAAAACACATGTGCACGCACGAACACACACACAATTATCTAAATGTGCATTTATATAAATATGTATACACAGTCTCCCTCAATACATATATTTATAGTAACCTATGTAGATAGATATAGGTATATGTGCATTTATATATGCATCTATTTAAAACTATACTGTGATTAAGCCCATTTTGTAGAGGAAACTCAGAATCAAAAGAAATTAAGTTGCCTAAAGTCACATAGTTTACAACCGGCAGAGATTGAACGTGAACCAGATCTTTCAGTTTTACACATTTTGAGCATCATTCCATGGCTGGTCTCTGAACTGCTATGTGTTATAAGACATTATTTTCAAAGATGGAAAAATAAGCAGTGTGATATCTTGAAAATAACATAGGATTTGGAGATAAGTGCCCTTGGTCCCTCCCTGGGTTTTGTTGATGGCTGGATATGTCATCTTGAGCAAAATACTCTTTTTTCTTGAGGCCTCAATTTCCTCTTGCAGAATGAGGGGTTTAAAGCAGATAATCTCTGAGGTTCTTGCTAGCTCTAGAAATGAATCATTTACTTCTGAAAGGCATTGTTTCTACAATGAGGATAAATACTCAGCATTCCAACCATTCAGAATGAAAGCAGACCTCCTCCTTGTGAGTAATAAAATAGCTATGTCTTACTCATCCTTCTGACCTTAGCTTAGAGTCCCCTTAGCCTTCCCTGGAGTCTGGTTTTCATAGAACGAACATTTTTATTTAAAGATGGCACATTTTGGAGAATCCTTAAAAAACTAGGGATGAGCCCACCATATGATCCTGCTATTCCTCTCCTGGTTATTTTTCCAGGGGATTTAGAATCAGTTACACATTACAGTGACACAACAAAATCGATGTTCATAGCAGCTCAATTTACAATAGCTAAATTATGGAAACAACCCAGATGTCCCTCACTGGATGGATGGATCCAAAAACTGTGGTACATAAATACCATGGAGTTCTACTCAGCAATTAGAAACAATGATATTGCAGCCTTTGAAGGTAAATGGATGGCTATGGAAGAAATAATGCTGAGTGAAATCAGCATACCCCAGAGAACCAAGGGTCGAATGTCTTCACTCATCTGTGGAGGCTGGAGTTAGACCCTGGCCATTGAGAAAGGAGGTCAATTATCATGTTTTAAGTCCGGATAAGGTGTAATGCCATACAACCTAAGACATTTGTAAGATGCATTGAGAAGGGGGAGGGGAAGGATAAGGGTGGGTAATTGGGGGGGCTCTTGGGGGTAAGTAAATCTAATTTTCAGAACTTATATATATATATATTATATTATTTTGTTAGACGCTTGTTTGATTGCTCAACAAATACATTTCTGAATAAAATAAAAAAATAAAAATGGCACATATCATAGTTGGCAATTGCAAGTTGATTTATGTGTTTAGACTGGAAATTCCAAGAAGGTAGGGACCGTGCCTTTGTGCTCAAGGCTGGGCATGAAGAAGGTGCTGAGCAACATTTGATGACTAAACCGATTCTAAAAGAGGCTCACTGTTCCCAGGTTTTCAGTCCTGGATGATTTAGAGCTAATATTGGTTTCTGCCTTTCAGAAAAAAGAGTCTGGCAATGAACCTTTCATGCTACAGGAAGGACATCATTTACTTACTTTCTCCTATCTCCTAAGATGCCAGAGAAGCCAGAGTTGGGTGCTGCACCCTGCAACTACGAAGTGGACACCTTGGAACTCCAAACCCACTTTCCCTATTGTCACCGAGGCCCATTTCAGGCCACCCACCACCTTGAGAGTCCAATCAGAGAGGCAAGTGGTGGGAAAACAGGAAAGGAATTCCTTTAGTATGGCCATGATGAGAAGGCCAGGGGTAGCAGCATCTAATCCTGGTCTTCGGGGTTCCGGCAGGAATTTCAGGATTACACAGGGAAGAATTAGGGCAGGGGACAAGAGGTATGTGTAGTCAAACAGTCTTGGTCCAGTTGTGGTCTGGTTGATCATTATATCAGGTCTGTGAGGTCCTGGGAAACCACTACTTCTCAAGGGGCAATTCTGTCCATGTCATGAGATGATGGCTCCTGTTTACGGGGTTGCTTTGGTTTCTGTTGTGGGAGGTAAGCCCACAGGCCTTGCTGTTTCTGGAATTTGAGATAAACTGGCAAGGACTCAGAGAGATCAGGTTCGAGAAGCAAAATAGAGTCCTTTAGAACAATGACTGGGTCCTCCTTCAGGGATAGCAAAGGACAACTCTCTTAGAAACAAAGACTGAAGATGACAATAGGAACATTTACATTGGAACAACTATATCTGATTTAAATCTTGCAGTGACAAAGTATCAAGCTGAGGTTTACTAAGATGAGAAAAAGGATGGAAATGTTACTCCTTCTATGGGCGGTGTTCTTGACTAGTACTGGCAGCAGAAGGCCTCTGATCTCTACTGATGCTCTAATGACAGGCCCACCCGACCTCCTGCATTTAACAGACTGCTGCACCTTTCAGCCTGGAATGCACTACTTGTGCCGGCCAATGCTATTTGGGTGACTAGGGGCAGTGGGTTTGTGAATGGCCCCCTTTCTCTCCCTGTCTGCAGCTTATCCCCTGGGATGCAAGATCCTAGTGCCGTGTAGGAATGGGGGCTGCCGCACACAGTGGCTGAGGCTGCTAGGCAGCCACGCGGTGATGACAGTGGCTTGTTGGCAAGGACCAGTTCAGCCTAGGACCACACGGAAGGCAGACATGCTGACTACAGCATCAAGCAAAGAAAATGAGATTTTCTGCCTGCTTTTGGTGGGCTAGGATGCGAGGAGTCAGGGAGGGCGTGTTGGGGAAAGTGCCGAGCTGTTGTTGAGAGTGTGGGAAGATTCAAGCGGAGGGAAGAACAAGAGGAGGCACTGTGCCAACTCAGAGGCAGTTGGGCTGATCTCTCCTCCGTTTGCTGCTTAAGGGAGAAATCCTGCTGGGTGGGTGGGAGCAGGGCCAAGAAAGGAGAGGTTTCGCTGGGTGAACATGGATGGTCAGACCGGGCAAGGATGGGCTGCCAGCTGGGATCAGAGTCATGGGAAGAAGGAGAATTTAAGAGAAGTGAGATCAGGGACAATGAGAATAAAAGAAAGTAAGAGAATGACACAAGAAGAAATGTCCCATGAGAAGAATGAAAGAAAGGACAAAACAAGAAAGAAAACATCGAATAGAGAGGGAATCAGGCTTCCATGCTGCAGAGCCAGCTACCGACCAAATGCCAGAATGAAACTCTAGTGAGCAGCTGCATGGCACAGAGGAAACCAAACCTACCGCTCCCACGTCCCCTGGTGGGTGGCATTTCCATGGGAAGATAGTTTTCCAAAACAGCAGATCACAGAAAAGTTGTAATCACTTTTTTTTAAACATTGCTTTTTTAGGTAAAAACATAAATAAAATGCTGTCCAACACAGGAAAACCACACAGAACTTCAAACTATTAAATATTTCCTAAAATATAGTGTAGAGCTTAAGAGTCATAAGAATGCCTTTTTAATAAAATATGAAGATGTTTTTGTAAGAAAATTTAGAAAAGGAAAAATTGAAAATGTCAGTGATGCAAATTTCATTTTGAAATGATGGTCCTTTTGGAATTTTTTTTTTTAATACCAGGGATTATGCCCAGGGACATTCAGTAACTGAGTCACATCCTCAGTCCATTTTTTTTTGTTTGTTTGTTTATTTTGTTTTGTTTTTAGACAGGGTCTCACTAAGTTGCTTAGGGTCTTGCTAAATTGCTGAGGCTGGCTTTGAACTTGTGATCCTCCTGCTTCAGCCTCCTGAGCCACTGGGATTACAGGCATGAGCCACTGAGTCCTGCCTGTTGGAACTTTCTGATGCCCTTTCGGAGAGGCTGGAGGAGAGTCAAAAGATCATCAAGTGAATGTTGAATTTTTGGGATGACAATGTGACAAAGTATTTGTGGATTGAGGACTCAAATTCAATTTTATTTTAATCTCATAAGTGCCTACAGAACAGATTTGGCTAACAGATTAATTACAAATAAAAGTCCCCAAGTCTTCCTGTTCCAATTCTGAACCTATCCTTGCAGAGGCCTTCCTCCTGGAAGCCTAACATGGCCATCTGAACACACCTGGGCTAGCCTGCTGGGTATGAGAGCCCTTGTGGGGGACATCTCCGATGTCCCAGACCAGCCCACTTCAGACCAATCTATACTAAGCTGACTTCTAAATACAGAATAGCAGCCAGCTGAGATCAGTAGGGCAGACTCCCCAAGTCATAGCTGAGGGCAAATTTATGATTTAGGGCAGCTGAGACCAAAGGAGCTGCCTTGCTAACCCACACTCATGAGTGATTATAACAAACACATTATCTTAAGCCGTTGAGTTTTGGGATCATTTTTTCCACAAGAGATATCTGATAGAGTTGTCCACCCACTGGAGACTGACCTGTGCATTCGTATTGTAGACCTTTGCCATAATAGCCCTTCTCACAGATGCATTCGAATTGGCCTGTGTGCGTCCCACATTTACAGCTTGCCATTCGATCACAACAGTCTTTGCCAGCTTCACAGAGATATGAGCAGTGGGACATATCCTCTTGAATAAAACTCCCAGAAGGTAGATCTATCAAAAACATATGACATAGTAATTAAAAATTGATTGACATCTGAATGTTCCATTCTCGAGGCATTAAAATTAAAGTGCAATCCGGAGAAAAGATCTGTTCTAATTTCCCCCTGTTCCCCACACTCACCCAAATATAAATGTGTGTTATTTGCTACCACACTCTGGGGAATCGTTTCAGGCAGTTAGATTATTTCAGTCTGGGACCTCATCATAAGCTCTCAAGGCCACTTGGGGTCAGGCAGAAATTAAGTACTTTGGAAGGAATCTCCAGATGCAGCAGGAAGTAACACAGTCAGTTCTTCAGGTCATCCCGCTGGCTTCCAAGCTAGCAGTGTTGCCCTGCCTGCATATGAGCTCAGGCAGCAGAAACCGGATTCCTACATTCCCTATTCAAGTTAGAAACAAAACCGCAGTTCTGACTGCTGAATAAGGATATTGGTTGTGCGCTACTGACTTTAGATTAAATTCCATCACTTGTGTTATTTGACTAAGACTTAAAAACAGCACCACATAAGTTAAATAATGAAATCAGGAGCTGGTCTATGTCTCAATTTTAAGTACATGAACGCATACATACGAATATAAACAAGGACCACTGTGATTACGGGAGCCCTGCTCAACAGCTTGGGCAGAGCTAGCTTTCCAAAAGCGACGTAACAGGGCAGGGAATGGTTGAACGTGATAGGTCTAGAATGGATGCCTGGAATGGGGCAAGCGATAAGTCTATTTATGTCCATGGTGGGAGGTCCAGATATAGGGATGGGCCTATACCAGGCACTCCAGTGACTATCAGTGAGACACTCGGGCTGTAGTACCATACCTGGGAAAGAGATTAATGATGGCCTCAATGATGTAGTATATATATCCATGCATAACAATTCTGAATGACAAACAGGGGCAATGTAAAGGGAGGACCTCAACCCTAAAGGAAAGAGGCCAGAAACATTAGGCACCCTATTAAAGCTCCACCCAATCAACTGTAGTGTGGGTGACACACCTGAAACAGGGACCCCGAAGACTTAGCTCTGAAACATTGGGTCACAGATTTATTTGACAGCAGAACAAGTTACGAAGCAACAAAATCTTAAGTGTCAAGACTGCTGAAGTGCATTCAAGTCTGGGATTCAACTGGAGGAATTTTAGGAGGCCAAGCTATTATCCTGTATGCCTATTGAGAATGGCTAGAAACAGACAAGTTTGAGATGAGAAGTGGATCCAGCCAAATTAAAAGTAACTGTAGAGATGAGAGAGGCAAGGGAAAGAAGCTCATTTTCTTTGATCTAATCATGTCTTCCCAGTAGAAACTGTGTTTCTTCTTATTGAATCTGGAAAATCCATCAAAGAATTATATATTCTAGATTTTAGTTGAGCGTAAACATGCTGGCTTTCAAAACTGTGCTATGATATATTCCAAACCCCTTCCCTGACGACCTTATCTCACGGAGTGTCTGGTCAACTACGCTGGTGCAGAAGGCACCAGTCTTAGAAGACAGAGGAACAGGACTGGAGATCTGCCCCCTAGAACATGGTTATTCACAGCACCTATGACCCCACGACCTCATCGAGTTACACCCACCATTTCCAACTGCAGCTGCCCTGCTCTCCCACTTAACACATTGCTCTCCCTGAGAAAAGGAGAAGCAAAGGTCATCAGAGTCACTGGACTCCTGCCGGGGCCGGATAGGACAAATCACTAGGAGGAGTTTAGTATCCTGAAAAAAATTATGTGGTACATACTATAATACTTCCCATTTTGAAAGGAGAGGACATTGAAGCTCATAGCTGTTAAGTAAACTGCCTAAGAAAAAGAATTATTAATATTTAATAAGTAATAATTAACATGATAATAATGCAGTTATTAGGGTCTTAGTATAATATGCCAGCAGTGACTTTCTAATCACTAAAATATAGGTTATGTATATTAACCTATTTTTTCCTTGTAATAGGAAATATGCATAGTCTGTATTCTTATGGTCTGTATTCTATTAATAAGAAACCTAAGGAGTGTAAAAGATAGACAATTTTTTTTCAAAACAGGTTAGCTAGCAGATGACAAAACTGGAATTCAATACTAGACTTTTAAGGCTTAGCCCTCAAAATCTAGGCTTCATTAAACAGTGGGCTTAGAATTTAAATCCAAACTCCTTTACTTCTCAAGCCCCCTTTCCTGCTACTCCTAGAAAGCCCTGATCTTTATCTGCCCATTTCACTGAGATTCCAGCTTCTAAAAACTTTTGCCAGCATCCTTTCTCAAAGAACTCCTTTTACTATAACCATAGCAATAACTGGAACTCATCAGAAGCTCTTCCCTTGAGACCACCGTAGAGCTGATCTGCTTATTATGAACATCACTACCTGACTGGACTCTGTGTTGGCTACAGTTTCCCCCTCCTCCTGGACCTTCAGAAGGATACCTGCCAGGATCAAGCTAATTTGCCACATTGCCAGACAGCCTGTCATCTCTCTGTCGTCTGCATTCTCTTCTCCTGGCTCAATAAGACCCATGCCCATATGGTACCAGGAACATTCTTCAACTCCTATTACACAACTAAACATCCCGATAGTGAACAAAGAACTCTAACGAGGGCATTTGCTGCTTATACAAAACCTATTAATCTTCAGATTGTCAGGACAAGAAGTACGTGTTCAGTATTTTTTATTCCTAAATCTTCATGTGTATTTCTGGAAATGTTCTTCCGAGATTCACCGTGCAAGTCTTTGAATGTTTACCTCATCTGTCCAGAGAACTGTAAATGAGATCTAAGTCAAGACTTCCCACTCTGTGGGTGGCCTTCAAACACACCTCAATTCATTCCACCGAGTCTAATGGTTCTAGGTGGGAGCATATGGATATTCTAGTGGAAATATATCACAGCTGTTAAGAACAAAAACAAAACCAGTTCTCTCTCCTTGCAAGTTCACAATGTCATCCCTACGGAGCTCGGCAGTGCTCATGGTAGCCAAAGCACACATGGGCACCAGGCTCAGAGAGAACCTTCTGAGGGTTCGCTATTGCCTCCAGTGGGTTTCAGTGAGTGAGAGGGGAACCCCATTTAAAGCCACCTTTGTGATACACCAGCTCCATTACCTTCATGCAGTGCCCGGCGTGCTAAAGCCTCAAATTCTTCAAAACTGTGCAGCAGGTAGCAATGTTCCTCCTTCGGGCTGGAAGCCATGTCGTTCAGTTCCCGAATGTTTCCTTGCCAAATGCCAAAAGTGAAGATCTCCACTCCAAAATCTCTCAGCGATGCTGCGATTGGCCTGGGATCCCCTCCGTTGGAATAGCCATCAGTGATGAGAAATATAACTTTGGTGGAGTTTTCTCTAGCATGACTAAGAATTTGCTGTAAAGAAATGGCGAGCATCAGTCTGAGATTGTATTGTGCTGCCTAGTTCTAGCTCCCTTCTTACGTAAGGGCGCACTTGTGAAGATCAGTAGCACAGCGAGGAGGACTGGAAATCCCACTCAGCGAGAGTAGAACAGAAACAGGCGCAAACTGGAGCCTGGCATGGTCTTCCCACAGAAGCACCGTACACCTCCAAAGCATTTAACATACGTTATCATCACTGACTCTCTAGAGCTTGCTCATGAAAAGCACCAAGAGTTCATGAAATGAATTTTTAAATGAATTTTATTGGGACTGGTATAGTGGCTTGGAGGTCACTGTGCTTGCCTGGCATGTGCAAGGACACAGGTTCGAATCTCAGCACCACCTACACAACGAAGTGTTGGAGCAACAAAAGCCACATGAAAAAATAACTAAAAATTGATTCTCTCTTTCTCTCTCGCTGTCCCTCTCTCTTTTAAAAAAATGAACATTATCACTTATCGTTAGGCTACCTTTTATTGATTTTCAGGCTTTCATAATATGAACCAAATCTGAGTCTTAACACCTATTTTCAAGCATCTCTATTTTTATTTCTTTACCTGTCCATTTAAACCACCACATGATGAATAGTAAAAGAAAATTTCCCAGAGTGGGTCTTTTCCAGAGCTCCTAATAGCTGATCTGCTTCTATATTTGCTTTTCCATGGCTCTTTTAAAAATGTAGAATGGATTTAATACTTCATCTCTTCTGGACCACCCAGTCTTAGCATAAAATCCGCTGTTCTTGGCGATGTCCTGTCTTCATGAGAAAACATTGATTCACCAACCCTAGGCTTTATTATTTTAGGAAAAGTGAATTCTGTTTTACAATGACATATTCCTTCTCTACAAATGGGAGGAAAAAAATGAAATCTTTTAAACAGGCATTCTGTTTATTGCTGTGTATGCTCTACAACATCGAACCATAAGGGCTGAGAACTCCCGTGGTGAATGTGGCGTTCTCTCTAATTTGCTGTTGTTGGTTTTCATTAGAATTGGACGCAAAAGGTAAAGAAATGCTGGGGTATATTGTCTGACAAATGCCTAGGAGGAATTCGTGTTTCTTAGGAAGCAATTCAAGAAACACTGCATATTTTCCATCAGATAGGCGGGAAGAACAGCAACTGTATCCTGTTTTATAGAAATTAAAAAGTGATATTATGATTTAACAATAAGTCTGATTTAATTCATGTTAAGGGCAGACTCACTTTAAGATCCAGATTCTCTCAGATTGTATAACTCACATCTGTAGAACTATATGCTTAATAGTAATTATTATAATTCAATAAGCTTTACCTAAATTTCATTAGTGTTTGTGAGCTAAAGCTAAAACTGTTAAACTTGAATTTAAAGAAAATTAAACTAAAAGTGACTCCAGAAAATATCTGGAAAGCCAGTGGTTTGACAGGAGGTATTCAAACATTCATCCCACTCCTCTAAACCCAAGTGAGAGCCAGGAAAGCAGAGCAGAAGGGAGCGCAGGAAAGGCGAGTAGAGAGGTCGGTTTGTGGACAGAGCAGGGCAAGATGTCAACAGACCTTCCCCAAGTACAGAGGCCAGGGGCCCAGGCCACATTCGCAAAAGTCTTGGCTTTCAGGGTTTCAAAAGCTGCCCTCTTGATGAAAGACAAGATTTGGGATGAAAGCATGTGAGATTTGGGGATCAGTGTAAGATTTTCTCACCCTGTAGGCAGGAAAAGAATCTTAGGGGTGGGAGAGAGAGAACAAGAGATGTTAGACATTGGGGTAAGGCCCTGAAGTCTACACCAATCTCTCCAACCTCCCAAATCAGTCGCAGAACAAGAGGTGATTGGGGCTGGAGCGGTGGCTCGGCGGTTATAGTGCTTGCTTGACATGCGCAAGTACACGGGTTCAATCCCCAGCACCCCCGTACACAACTAAGTGTCGGAGCAATGAAAGCCATGTGAAAAACTCAATAAAAATTATTTCTCTCTGTCTCTGTATCTCTCTCTCTCACTGTCTTTCTCTCTTAAAAAAAAAATAAGAGGTGATTGACAAACGCCCTTCAGGCTACAGGGATTCGCAGGTTCTCCATCTATTTGGATATTCTGCATGGTGGCAGAACCACAGAAGTGCCCCTGATGACTATGACACAGGACAGTGGAGTAGAATTATAAGGGTGTTAAAGGAGAGAGGACCTGATGAGTCTTCTGTATTCCTAAAGAGATGTAGAAGAAAGAGGGTCAACACATATTAAGATCCCTAAGTTGTGTTGCAAAAGCAAGGGTGTGGCAATGGATGACACCTTGGAACATGTGAGCCAAAGCCAAGTGGAGATGTGACTCTTTCCAGTAATATCAACAGGTAGAGGTCCCAGGAGCCTCAGGAGGTAGCAGCATCAGAGGTCAACAGCACTAACCCATGAAGGTGCCTATGACCGACAATGACCGTCATGACCAATGGTGGAACAACTGCACATCACAGAAGATGGCAGGTGAGGACACGTCAGAGCTGAGAGGTGGAACATCCCCTATGAAGCTCTGTATAAGCCTCGATGGCTTGGACTCAACTACAGGGAGGAAGGGGAGAGGAAGAATTCCTGACTGGGACTCAGTTTTAAAAAGTGCTTGAGAAACTTCTGAATTTGAGTGTTCTTGGAAACATCTAGATAGAATTTTTGTCATCAGGTGGACTGGGGTTTCAAAGTGTAACACTAAGAGAATTTTTTAAAAATTCTTAATCAATTAATTGTTAATCAATTGTTATCAATTGGTGACATATTTTATCTTTTACACAGTGTCTCTTCCTGATTGAACATTGGGACACCTTGGAGAGTAAGTAGAAAGTGCCTTTTGGAACGCTGCCATGTCACGTATTTAGAGCCAGAGAGAAGAGATAGAGATGGAGGCCGAGGATGTGAGAGAAAGAGGTCACTTGATCTAATTCCTTTGTGTTAAGAAAGCCCAAATACATACAGAAGTGGCAGGTCCAGAATTTCAAGAGAAGGACAGCTTCAACCAAAGGCCTGGGGGAATGGGGTGTGCTGGAGCTGTGGCTCAGCTGTTAGGCATTTGCCTGGCATGCACAAGTACTTGAGTTCAAACATCAGCACCGCATGCACAACTAAGTGTCAGAGCAATGAAAGCCACATGAAAAACTAAAATAAAATTGACTCTCTCTCTCACTGTCCCTCTCTCTTAAAAAACAAACAAACAAACAAACAAAGCAATAAAAAAACAGAAAACAAAAAACAAAGGGCTGGGCTTCTCCCCAAATGTGACTTCCTTGAAGGCAGATATTTTATCCATTTTTTTCATTTCTTCAATTTCCAGAGTCTAGAGCATTGTTCAGCAAACAGAAAATAGTCAATATCTGTCAATAAAGAGAAACCCAAACCCCAGCAGTTCCTCTGGCTGCTCAGGCAAAAACCTAGGAGTCCTCTTTACCTCTGATATCTTGCTTTAGAAAACTTTCCCATTTAAGCCTGCTAAAATATTCACTTGTATATTATATGAACATTTTTCAAAAATTTCTTAAATTCATTTTTTGGGGGGTCTTTGGTGTGAGGTTTGAGACTACTTTTATTTTTATTGAACTGGATAAGCAATTTTCCCAAAATCATCTACTGATTTATCTATTCTTTCCCTGGTTGTAGTCTCCCTATTCTGTTTCTTTGATCTACTTATCTGTTCTTGGCCAGTACCACACAGTTTCAGGTGTTATAGCTGTAAAGTATTTTTTTTTTCATATCTGGTAAAGAGAGAGCATCATCTTTCTTTATCTCTTTTAAAATTATTTTGGTTAACTCTAAATTTTCTCTTTTCCAAATTAGCTTGAGAATTACCTTATGAAATTCTTTATGAAAATTTTCCTATCTCATCATTTGAACTAGTAACCCACTTTTAGGAATCTATCCCAACGACACATTGTCACATATACCCACAAAAAAGGAGGAAGGACCAGCTTGAGTAGAAAGAAGCATCTTTAAAGCTCTGATGATGGTTCCAAAATACCATTGCCTATCAGAAGGAGCCAGGAATTCTTGAAGAAATGGTTGATTTCATGTCTATAGGCAAGAAATGTACAGGACCTTGAACATCCTTTCAGGACAGAAAGCAAAGAAACTGTTAAAAGACTTATCAAGGGTAAGCCAAACAGACCAGGCACCAGCCAGAAGAGACTCCTGGCCATAGGGCAATTTGAGTATGAATAGAAATAGTAAGTAATATCAATGAACTTAAATGTAGCTGTATAATATATATGTATATACACATTTCTGAGTGTATGTATATTTATGTGTACATATGTACATGTTTATATTTTAAGTTAGTATTCATTCCAGGGAAAAGAGCTAAAATAGAAATAATAATCAGGATGGACTGAAATACACCAACACTCACAGACATTATTTTTAATTCAGAACTACTTCTGGGGAAAAGTCCAGCGATCTGTTATGGATGGAGTGAAGTAAGACATTATTTAATTTTTATTTAAAATTATCCTTTGCCATACTCAAAGGGTAAGTCTTGGTTTTAGGACTCTAGGATGTGCAAAATGTGTTTACGTATCATTGTTCTTGACTGAATAATAAATTCTTTTTCCTTCAAATTATTCTACTCTAAAGTCATAGCCTCACTTTCAAGAACATTCGATATTCCACTTGTGCTTATTTTGAATTATGTCTCTTCTGCAAGGTTATGGGAGTTAACTGTAACCAAGACACTTAAAAAGTGAGACTACAGATGAAAAGGAGAAGGGAAAAGGGTAACATTTCTAAGTCAGGTATTCTTTTCTTTTTAGTAATGGTAAGGACCAAACCTAGGTTCTTGTGCATGCTAGGTGAGCACTCTATTAATGAGCTACTCCCCCAACTTCTTTTCTTAAATTGAATTTTTTTAAAAAGAAAGAGGGGACAGTGAGAGAGAGAAAGAGAAAAGCAATTTTTATTTAGTTTTTCATGTGACTTTCATTCCTCAGATACTGAGTTGTGTACGTACGTGGTGCTGGGGTTTGAACTCGTGTACTTGCGCATGCTGGGCAAGCGCCGTAACCACTGAGCCAGAGCTCCAGCCCCTTAAATTGCATTTTGAGAAAGAGTCTCACTAAGTTGCTGAGACAGGTCTTGAACTTGCAATTCTTCTGCCTCAGCCTCCTGAGTAGCTGGGGTTACAGGCATGTGTCACCATGGCCGGCTTTCGCATGGCATTCTTCATAGTGTCTGGCAAAGAGTACATGCTCATAAATATTTATTCAATGAATGAATTAATGAACGGATGGAGTAAATAACTTTAGATAATTCTCTGAGAGAGTTACCCGAGTGAATCTATATGGAGTGAGAAGCAGAAAAATGTGTGTGTGCATTTGTGTGCTATATTTTACATAGCTGTTTACAAGAAAGGTAAAGTTTTCTTTTTGTGCCTTAATCTCTTGGACTATCAATATTAGCCCATGTCAATAACATTCCTTAACATCCAGGTTAGAATTAAGCAGAGATTTCTTGCTGTTCTACACGGAATGCTCTAAGCTCTGATTCTATTTTCCTCCTCTTCTTGCAGAGAACTGGTGAGGATTTACAGGAACCATTAGATCTGTTGGCAAGACAGACTATTAAGCTTAAAATAGCAAGAAGAATGACAGGACTAGTAGTCCAAGCAAAGAATTACACAAGATCTGGGTTTGGAATGTACTTTAAAGATAGAGGACGGGTGGATGATTTACTGAAAATAATTTACAGTTCCCCCAACTTTGTGCTTCATCATGCTTGAATAAAAACATCATTCAGTAATAACGTTTTTCATACCAAAACTTAAGAAGTAAATGGATCTGTGGTAACATTTGTGGAATGTGATGGAAGCCCGAGGTGCTTCTCTTTCCAGTGTTCCTGAAATAGTTTACATCATCTGCTACCCTTGCTGAGGAATTTCAGAAACAAGAAACTTTGGGTCTAGCATATTGAATGAGGCAAATGCTTTGCTGGCAAAGAAAAATGCAACATGGACTTTGTATGGCAAAAGGTTATCACCATCTGTATTGTATCAAGCCTCTGATTAGCTTGTATAAATATCTGGCAGGGAAGTAAGCTTCCCGTGTCCAGTAAAAGTCATTAGAATGATAAAAATGCAGGATTGTGTAAGAGAGTTCTAACAACCGAGATCCATCACGTTACACAAGACTGAACCTCCACTCCCACCCCAAGCCAGGCCACAAGAGAGCTGTTTTGAAAAATGGTCTTGAAAGAAAGTCAGAGGTCACGACAAATCTGGAATGGGGACAATATTTGCTCTTGGTCTCCAATAATTAAACTACATGCACTTAGAATATCAACCAAGACCTGGCCCTCCCTCCAGTCACCCATCGTGACCAACCTTGACTAAGAATACTAACTAGAGAAGGTAACGAACTCTCCTTTAAAGAATTTGAAACTGTGAGCTAATATTCACTGAAAATATGTTAGAGCTACTCTTCATCAGGAAGCATAAAATTAGTAAATGAAATGTTTCGACTTATTTTCCACATATTTTTTCCTTATAAGGAAATGTTAAGTAAAAGCAAAGCACCAGAATTTAATATTTTCCTCACCTTTCACATTCTAAAATTTCACTTATCTTCATCTGTTATATAGCTAACATTTTAATTTGAATATTATGATATTTTTCAATTCAAGAGAGATTCATTGTTTCATAATTTTGAATATTATTTATGAAAAAAGAAGTTATTCTGTTGGGTTCATGGTTTCCTGGATTTCATATATTCTACACTCTTTTTTTCCCCATTTTTATGTCATCCAACTTCTTTCTGGATCTGGTAAGAATATCTCCAACTTTTCTTCCACATCTGTGTTGGTTTTGAGGAAGGGTTATTTCCTTCCCTTCTCATTCTAGTTAAGAATTACTCCTGGTATTGAACATGATTTTTCCCTGTTACAATATTTCTTTATCTTATTTAGTTCTCTCTTTATTCCTTTCAGTTTTCAGCCTGTTTTGTTTTAATTTCAGTTTTTTATTTATCTCCTTATTTCTCATCTCCTTTTCAGTGTTTTATTTATTCATGTTAAGTGCACGAAGCAAACACTTTCTAGGAATTATTTCTGCTTTTCAGAGTGACTTCTTATACTTTCTTACACTCTATTTTTATTGTAGCAAACAGAAATATTCAAAGAAGTCAGAGAGAATGGAAGGTTCTTTTTTTCCTTCATTTTTCATCATCCATGAATGAAGTATAACTAAAGTATTTGCAGGAAACGGTAAACAATTGAGTGAAATGACTTGGAGTCCGTGGGTGTAAAATTTGCTATCTATTATGATCATTAAAACAAACTGATAGCCTACCTGAGTGATCAGCAAAAGGAGTTAAAAATAAACCACATGCTGTTTGTTTAGAAGAGCGGACTCTGGTCAACACTGCCCAGTAGAACTTTCTGTGATGATTGACAGATTATGTGTTCCATTCAGTACAGCGGTCACTTGCCACATGTGACTATGGAGAATTTGAAATGAGACTATTGCAAATGAAGAATGAAATTGATAATTTTATTTAATAATTTTAATTTAGATGTAAGTGGACAAATGTGGGTAGTGGCTATAATAATGGACAATGTAGGTCAAGACTAACACAAAAAGTCTAGAGCAGGCATATGAAAATATTCCATAAATCCAAGATATACAAAATCAACTTGAGGATTTAGAAGAGGATACCATTTAATACTGTAATAAGAAGAAAACAGGCTTGAATCATTAAAATTTAGAAATGAAAAGCCTCTATGAAAACAGGAACTGAAATCCATAGAAAGAGAATAGGCTGAGATGAAGAGAAAGCTGCATGGGAGGAAGGGGAAATATTTGATAAGAAAATAATGCAGGTAAGCTCAAAATATGATAAAAGACTTGGAAATCCACATTACCCATAGGAGATAAAACAACAGAAATGCAAATCTATAAAGTTCAGCATAAATTTTAGTGTAGTTATTGACAAGCCTCACTTACAAACAAAATTCCAAATAAATACCATCAAACTGAATTCAAATAATATGAATTCAAAATATGTGAAAGGCTTGTTCCGCATATGCAAAACTGGATTAAAATGAGTACGTCTTTAGCTTTACATTGCAATCATCACAACACAATTGTCCTAATGTAAAAAAGATAACAATCCAAAATGCTATTTTTTTATAAACAAAAATTAGGAATAATTTGATAAATTATCTATCTTAAAACAGCAATAGGGGTTGGAGGAGTGGCTCAGTGGTTGCGCCACTTGCTTGGCATGAGTGAAGATGCAGGTTCCAACCTCAGCACCATGAAGTGTTGGAGCAATGAAAGCCACACGAAAAACTAAACAAAAAAAATTCTCTCTCCCTCTCTCACTGTCCCTCTCTCTTAAAAAAAAAAAAAAAGAAAAAAGGGGGGGGGAAGGCATGCACAACTATTAAAAAAAAAAATAAAGCAGATTTTCCAAATGGGTAAGGAATCTTCCACTATCTCTACGTCTACCTTTAGTAATTTTTCAGAATTTAGATAGAAGTTCATATCCTCCTTGAAACTTTCCCATATTCTTTTGCTGTGCATAATATAAACCCACTTCAGAAATCCCACTCATACTGCATTTCACAGAACCCATCATTATTATAGTTAAGGCTATGTGTCTGACTATATCCCAAGCTAGATTGCAAGGTACTCTACAGCAGGAATGAATCTTCACTCTCACTCTATTGATGATAAAAAGTAACTATGAAAACAGTGAATGATTGAATTACCAAATGCCATCACTTTCATTAGCCATATGTCCAGCACATAAAATAAACTAATAGATTCTAGGCAAAAGCTGCAGTTAAGGTAAATTCTGTTCTGCATCCATGAAATGAAAACTCTTATAAATGTCAGATTTAACTTTATTTCACCTAATCCATGTTGAGCCACTGTTACATACCAGGTGCTATGCTAGAGATTTCTAATTGTGCTATGCAATGACACAAAAGAAACAGTAACTAAAACCAAACAGAAATAAAACAATGTCAAAATTAAGAGGGAAGTGTACTCTGCAGTAACTGAGCTTTCCTATTTATCTTGTATTTTCAAATGAATTATGCTTAGTATGTCTCATTTATTTTAAGTATTTACTCAGACTTCGTGGATTGAAATTCTAGAAGGAAAAAAATGTTGGCTTGAGTAACATTCAGGCTATTTATGACAGTCTAGCCAAATCAGAGAAGCAGAGGGTCAAAGAGGAACTTAGTCTCAGATTTATGGTTACAGAGTTCTTCCACCCACTTACATGCTTTAGTTATTAAACATGGACCCAGATCATTTTGAAATGTACCCATAGGGACAGTACATCAAATCGGAAAATGGTGTGCACCGGAGTTGATGACTAGCAGACTGATTCCAGACTGTAAAAAACAATAGAACAAGCATGCAAAGACCAAACAAATTTCCATTCATTCCAACTTCCAACATCCATTCCGTGAACACAGGGAAAATCAAGAAAACCAGGATGGCAAAAGTAAAGTCGTCAGAATCCAAATGAAACTATGCGGCCAAATGATTTATCACTCTTCAAAAAGCAAATTGCTAAACTGCTATCAGAGAAAGATCAAATTAAATTCTATTATTAATATTATTATGAATAACTTTATAAAATAGTGTCAGTTGACATATGAACACCTATGCAATATGACCAATTAGGACTTAGTCTACAAAATCAAAGATACAGCGTTAATTCATGTGCTTCACATCAAGAGATTAAAGGAGAAAGTAAACAAGATAATCCCAAATTCTATAAATATCATTTGGTAGTTGGACATCTGTTTATGATTTTGCAAATGAATTAGGCAGAGTAGAGAAGTATTACCTAATATAAAATAGCACTATCATAAACCAATGGCCAAATCATGCCTGAAGTATCCGCATAAAATTCAAGAACAAGGCAGGAAGTCCTAACACTTCACTGCGGGAATACCACCAATGTAATAAGGCAAGAAACAGACCTAACTATAATAAAAAAACTAATCATATTTCACATAAAGAGAATCAAATTGAAAGAAATAGAAAGGTGTTGAGAAAGTTTATGTCCAAGATTAACTATTTTAACTATAAAATTTTATAATAATAAGTGATTATTAGGAGAGTTAAAAATTCAAGTGTGGTCTTATCTATGTGATAATGAGTGATTGAAAAATAATTTTAAGAGAATTTTCTTAAATAGGAATTTTTCACTATGCAACTTTAAAATAAAAATTACAGAGTGTGCCTTTTCTACATACTACATGTAACATATATGTATTCACACATATATAAAAGGAGAAGAGGCAAAAACTAATAAGTTTACCTGCTTTATCGAAAACTATTAACAACCATTATTTTCATAGTAAGAAAAAGAAGAAAAAAATATTTTTAGATACTTGCAAATGGAAATCAGTAAAGATGTTAGTGGCTATCCATGAGTTAAAGGTATTTGGTGTTTTAAGATAAAAATTTTCTTGTCTTTACTACAAATGGCTATCTGTAAGGGTTGAATACCCACAAAATTGACTGAAACAAAATGGGAGATTTACTGGAAACATATAGGAATATCTCTCAACTCAAGACAAGGGAGAAAGGATGGGCTTCAAGAGAGGCTAGAACCAGGAACAAGAAGTCAGAAGGGCCCTGGTGCGCACTCCTTCCAACCTTTCATCTGTTTCCTGCCAAGCTGTCATACAGCTTCCCTCTGCACATCTTTCTTCACCGCCCTTATGTTGGTGGGATTTCTGTCGTTCTCCGTACATAGTCCTAACTATGCATAGCCTTAACACTGGTTGAAAAAAAACAAGTTAAAACAAAAATTTACACTTTCAAAGCGTGCGTGCTCTAATCAAAATTTCTAGGAGGAAAACTATAAAGGACTGGTCTCAACTTCAGGACTGGCACTCCCAATCTAAACAGAGAGACAACCTTAATGGGTGGGTAAGTGACAGAGGAAAAGGGTGGGTGTGGTTCTCAATGAAAATAATTGTTGATTGACACAGATGGCAAAAGACATGGCCTACAAAGAGAAGAAAAGATACACTGCTATGTTTAGATCTCTCCAGGGAAATTTGCGAATTTATGAGATGAATTTCCCCTTCCAAAACAGTATTCAATATCAAAAGAGAGGGGGGGGACAGTGAGATAGAAAGAGAAAATAAATTTCATTTAGTTTTTCATGTGGCTTTTGTTGCTCCAACACTTGGTTGTATATGTGGTGTTGGGGTTCGAACCCACATCCTTAAGCAGGCCAGGCAAGCACCATAACTGCTGAGCTACCACTCCAGCCCCAGAAATGTGTTATTTATGATTCAAAACCATTAGGAAAGAAATAATACCTTCTTATGAGATATTTTAATAACCATGAAGGAGAAATTTAGCAGGAGGTTACAGTATATAATAGACAGAGAGAATCTAACCATTTCATTGAAAATATTCAGCAACAACCCAACTCTGGAACACTTTTTAAAAAGTTGGATATATTTCAAACCAAATCTACTGCCATATGTAGGATTAGAAGGGATGGGGAGGTTAAAGGGAGATTTTAAGTTCATGAACTTCCTGTGTATTTTGTTTGTTATAGTAATCTTAAGCTTATCAAAACACATTTAATTTGTGACATTTATTAGCATTCCAAATAAAAATATTTGAAAGTGTTTTTTTATTTTTATTTTTTTGTATTTGTTTGTATGAATAAGCGCATCAACTGCTACAGAGCAAAGGATTCTGTTTATATCTTTAAAAACTGAAGTTAAACACCAAATGATTTAGGGTTGAGTTTTATTCACAAATCAAAAGATTTATTATGGATTGAGCATTCCTAATCCAAGAATACAAAATCCAAATGTTACAAAATCTGAAACTTTTTAAGCATCAACCTGATGCCATAAGTGGAAAATCAAACTTAATTTCATGTACAAAATTATTTAATATATCATGTAATATCATCTTCAGGCTCTTGTATGAGGTGCATAAGAAATGCACATGCATTTCATGTTTAAGTTTGGGTCCTAAGTCCAAGATATTTCCTTATAATACACAAATATCCCAAAATCTAAAATCAAAAACATTTTAACCCCAAACATTGGATAAGGAATAACTATGCATATTAAAATTATTAGTAAATGATTGTAGTGATAAATACATCAAAGGTGCTGACTTGTTAAATTATTTCGATTACAATATAGTCTGCTGGATTAAACAATTCATATAAATAGTTATATGCTTGCTTTTTCTGACAGTGCTCCTTAAATATGCATTGAATATACATCTAATTTGTTACCCACAATACTTGAATAAAGATTTTTCTAAACATTGGTGATCATAAAGCTGCTTACTAAAGCAAGGGTTGTTTTTAATAAGCCTGAAGAAGCTATTAAAATAGTTTAAATAGATTTTTTGTATGTGAAATAGAAAGGTATATTTAAAAAACCCACAAAGATTATGATATATAGGAACATTGGGTACCCCAGATTGGGATAAATTGAATTTTGTTGGAAGACCAAGTTTTATACTGAGATTTGGCGTATAAGTTTATAAACTCAAATTTAGGCTGCATGATTGAGAGTGGGCACCTAATTCTAAAATATTGATTGCTTGAGTCATATCTTCATTTTAATAAGGGTTTAATGCTGAACATGTGTTCGGCAAACCTAAGAACTCCGAAAGTTAGATGAATGGGGAAAGTTTGGCAGACATCTTGCAATTAGGACACTTGGTTTCCTACTGACTCAATGGCTTAGTCCCCACAATAATAACAGGAGGGAGGGACAACTGCTAAGGAGCACAGGGTGGGAGATGCTAGCTGATATAGCTATGTCACATAAAAATGACACCCAAGACGCAATTCTCTGGAATGAAAGGGGGAGGTGATCACTTGAGATCATCAGGCACTCATGGAGAGTGTCCATTCAAATGACAGTTTTCAAATGTTGGCTCTTCCCACTCTGCTCAGGTCTGCCTTCTCTCGCACATATATCCACGTCTCTCTCTCGATGGCTGCCCTTCTGCCTCGAAATTATGCCATCGGTGTTCAGGGTGAGTGTGCATCAACGTATCTTGCAGGGTGCAGAGATGGTTTGGTGGTTTAGAATTCGGACTCTGGCCCTGACGGGATTTGAATTCTAGTTCATCGATTTACAGGAAGCGTGACCTTGGTGTTACTTATATTCTCTGTATCATATGTAGTTTGGAGGTAATGGGAATAATAACCTAACTGAGGAGGTTTTTGCTTTGCAAGGGTTTGATCAATACAGGGAAAGGGTTTAAGAGTGGAGCCGGGCAAGTAATAATCACGTCATCATTTGCCAGGATTCATCAAAGGAGTTATTAACCTGTTGCTAGAATCTGTTTATCAGGTAGGTAAACCAATTATGACTCAACCAGCGTTTCATAGAGACCTGTGAATGAAAACCAGAAATCATGCTTAGCAAGCCTGACAAGACAGGTCCGGGGGCTGGGAAATTTGTGGCTCTGAACCAACAGCTATAAACTCCACCTGAGCCAACAAGGACGTGGTAATGCTCTGGGCAGGGGGTGGAAAAATAGCCACGTTTCTGTTATGAGGATTCAAAGAGTGGTTAAAGGATGGTGAGGAGAGGGGACATGGGGTCAAAAGCTCAGAGCCGGGGCCGGAGCAGTGGCTCAGTGGTTACGGAGCTTGCCTGGCGTGTGCAAGGACGTGGGTTTGAACCTTAGCACCACGTACAAAATGAATTGTTGGAGCAAACAAAAGCCACATAAAAAAGCTAAATAAATTTTATTCTCTCTTTTTCTCTCACTGTCCCTCTCTCTAAAACACAACAACAAAAAACCCCCCCCCCAAAACCAAAAAACTCAAAGCTACAGAGCAGATTCCTTCTGATTCACTAGGTAGACTTCTCTCCAGAGAGGCTATGGAATTTGCTTGCTTCCTTGATCAAATTTTAGGGGGAAAAATGTACACATCCACACGTGTCTGAGATTCTCCACAAAACTTCATATTGTTCCTATGGGAAAGTGATCTGAAATGTAAATTCGCTAACATTTGCCTATCATTAAAAAAAAAAAATCAAGCGTCCAGTATGCCATTGAGCAAGTATGACTACACTGTTTTAGTTATTTGTAACAGAAATCAGAGAAACACAATGGTATCCTTGGTATATAAAAATTAAAGGTATATCTTTCTGAGAACTCTAAAGTTACAGTAAATACCATTTTCTAGATCTCATAGGAGATATAAAGTAGGAAAGGACATGAGCTCTGTCTTCAACACCCAGAGGGACAGGAAGTGTACAAAAGAGACATGGACTATGTACCAAGTAGCCCTATAATTTCTTTTCTCATAAGATTTCCTCCTACAGTGTTTCTACCATGTTTTGGGAAAATATCAGTTAGGTGAATACAGAAAGCTTTGCAGATTTCCCGAAAAGTACTACTGCTAAGACTTTAGCCACCTTTATCTACTAAATTCTGCTGTTGGACCATTGTACTTGAAACCATAGGATAAAGAAGAAATTGTGAAATAGCAAAAAGTGAAAGGAAACAAAAACTCCTGGGTGCCTTCTGTGTTTGTGGACCGTCAACACCTGGCCCTTGTGTGAGTCCTCCCGAGAGCCCTCTCTATTTAGTCTCAGCTCCTACTTCAAGTAGCACATATATTCAAAAATTTTACTACTGGAGTTTTCTTGCTTAGTGGGCAGTGAAGTGACTTAAGCAGAGCTGTTTTCCATTGTGCTCCTTCACCCATGGAAAAGCCACACACTTGCTTTGCCTAGTGATGATAGAGCAGTTGCTCCTGTCCCCTTTTCTAGCAAGAGCCCACTGATGCCCGCCTGTAGTCTAGACTCCTCAAGCCAGTGCCTCCATCTTTTTGCTTAAGGAATCTCTTGGATGCCTGAAGACCACTCTGCTTCGTTTCAGGGGATCAGGGAGTTAATACCCTCCAGGGAGTGATCCCCACCTGAGATCTCTCACCCTTAGGCTATCAAACTTGCAGAGCTTGGATTCTACACTGGCTCCTCTGGGGAATTAAGCAATAACTACTTCTCAACTTGTCATTGATCCCCTTCCTTTTCTTGTCTCACTTCCCCAGTCTCCTATCAATATTTCTTCAGATCACCTCCCAAATAAGCTACTTCATAGGTGCAGATTGCCTTCTCAGACTACGTTTCTGGCAAAACCCAAACTGAGTCATTGGCTGTGTCTATAAGTTACTGTTCCAGTAAAAAGTTACAGGGGCAGATCAAGGCTGGTCCAAGGAAATTTCCACTGAGGATGAGGAACTTGGGTTTCCCCTTTGCCCAGAAGTCTGAAGGGGAACGTTCTCCCTGAGGGCCACAAGAGATGTGGCTTTCAGAAGCCCAAGATCCATCCCCACGCTTTGCTCTGTTTTCTCTTGCCCCTCAGTTCTCTGCTTTCATAAACTAGAATAAGGTGCTGGATACGACAGAAAGGTGTGATTGATTTTGTAGGATCGGACCTATCCAGGATTCATGAACTCTGGAGGAAACTATCCTTCTCAACCTTTGGTGGCTCTCATTAAAATGTAGAATATTCAAAGGTCTTCAGTGTGATCAGTGGGTCCTGGTGTCAAATTTGGGATCTGGGACAACAGAGAAAAGCCCATGATATCATTTGCAGTTGCTGTCTTAAAATATGGGATTTTTATTAATTAGGTTAGGCTCTATTCAAATAGCCTAAATGTTGGTATCTTTACTGCCAGAAAATTCCAACAATAACTTCCTAAAATTATCACTCTTGCAGCAACATTTAAGAGCCAAGCATGCATTTTTTTTTAAAAAATGACTAATGAGAGACAGAGAGAGAGAGAAGTCTTGACTAGAAACAATATTGTGAAAAAACACAAATAAGCAAATATAATTTGTTTAATTTCTTTCTAAATCCATTTCAGATTCCTTTGGAAAGGTCAAGCTTATGCATCCGATTAAAATGGATGAAGCCGCATTGTATAGATGTGACTAAACTGGTGTAGATGAATATGAGGGCGCTGATTTGGAAGAGATGCCTATAGCAAAATCCATCATCAGCACACACGGGCGTGTGCCTGGACCCTCAGCACTGACCACAGCAGGTGAACAGACTGCCTCTGACCACATAGGACAAAGATCACAAGAAAAATGCAGCTTGGGGGCTATAGAAGGAGAATTAAATATGGAAATTGAGTCCTTAGAGGGCACTATTTTGCTTGCATGAGAAAAAACAAAATAGGTAGTAGAGGACGACTTTCTTCCCTGAAAATGGTCTGTGTTGGGATCAAGAGTCTCAACAAAGTGAAAACAAGAGAGACAGACGCAGCAGTGGGTCGCTGCCCCTGACTATGGGTAACAAACCAAGGAGGGCCACCGTCTCCAGCTTCTCAGCAAGGGGATGGAGACTGCTGCTTTCTCCCTCTGTAGCTCAACACCTGCCGTGCTCCATCTTGGTGGCTGAGCTCCTCTTTCACCGAGCAGAAGGAAAACTGTGGTCACCCACTTGCATATTTTTGTGAGTCTGAATTCTCAAGATCTAGTGTGAACTAGGAGGCAGGGGAGAGCAGCTGGAGTGAGCAATGGGGTTCAAAGGGTGGAACCCTCTAATCCACAGTTTCCTAACCCTGACACATTCACTGCCACCCCACTTGGCATTTGGCAGAAAGATTGGAATTGTTTCATTTCTATGTCTGGTTAGCAAGCTAAAGTATCACTTCATTTTTTTTTTTAAAAACAGAGATACGTTATAGAATAAAATGCAATCTTCTCATGAATATTTAAAATAGAGTTGAGAGTTACAAGGATTTGCATACTTGAGACCAATCATGTGGGTATGTGCCTTCAGATGCCGCAAAGATTGTCACCCCTCCGTCCCCTTCGCCCAGATACGACAATGATATTTCACTTCCTCGTAAGTTAAATATATCTATTACAGCTAATTTTTTTTTTTTTTTTTTTTTTTTTTTTTTTTTTTTTTTTAGAGAGAGGGACAGTAAGAGAGGCAGAGAAAGAGAGAAACAACTTTTATTTAGTTTTTCACATGGCCTTAGTTGCTGCAACACTCAGTTGTGTACGTGGTGCTGGGGTTTGAACCCGGGTCCTCCTGCTTGCCAGGCAAGCACTGAAACTGCTGAGCCACCGCTCCAGCCCCTACAGCTAATTTTTCAAAAGAAGAGAAATGAACACATTTAAATTGGCATATATACTACCTATAGATAACTACTGTTAATATTTTGGAAGTTTTCTGCCTATTTTTTTTTTAGTGGCTATATTTTGTGAAACTGAACTTATGTGATCCAGGTTTTCATATACTGATGGTAAACACATAGTTTCTGCTCAATAAACGTATTTGTCCAATTTGCTATACTATTAAATAGTCTTTAAAATAAAATTCCCTGGAGAAATGGCTCAGTGGTTAGGTGACTCTGGATTCAATCTCTGGTATCAAAAAAGAGGGGGGGATTTTATGGATTATAATATATGTCAGTGTGGCTGTTGTTACTTTATAATTCTATTGACTCAGAACTCAGGGGAGGTAAAGAAAGGTGTAATTCACTGGGCCCTCCCAGATCACAACTATAGTATTTCCAAACATTTCCAATTTTAAGTAATACCAAGATGAGCATTCTTTTACGGGAATCTTTACATCTTGGCTTATGTTCTTATGAGAAATTCTTTGGTTGACAAATACTTAATTTTAAGATTTATATTTTTACCACAAACATACTAACACTTTATCACAGGGCTCTGGAAACATGCTTCCAGTTCTTTAAACATGCAGGAGAATTGTGAATGCTTCACGTGTGGAGAAAACAACTCATTGAAAGGAAGATCTTAAACGTGCAAGGAAGGAGTTAAAATTCCTGGTAAAAGGTCTGCCTTGCTGGGGGACAGGACATTTATTCTGCTAAATGTAAGAAAGTAAGGACGAATACAGATATACTAAGGTTTATAGATGAAACTCGTGAAAATTTAAATTTATATCTGGTAAAATTAGTAGTGTATACATTTTAACCACATGCACATGTATACATTTTAAATGCCATCTTTAAAATTAGAAAATGAACAATCAAACAAACAGGCACAGTTTGAATTAGCAGCCAGTATGCCCTACATTCAGGGGCCGCAGGATGGGTAATTTAAAAATTGAGGTTGTGCAGAATGCTTCTACAGGAATTAAGGAAACGGTGCACTGAACTCGCATATCTCAAAATGTATTTTCTATACTCTGGCAAGAGCTTACAAGTAGAAAAATGTTCAATTTGGAATTATTAACTTCATTTGTTATCAATGACTCAATCATGTAATAAGTCCCTTCCTTAAAAAACATTTTTCTCTATCTTAAGGAATTTTTCTAAATTTTGAATTACATTTATTCATGTGAAATAAGGTAGCTATCACTATTTTGATGCATAGTAGAGTCTAGCCTCATGACAGCTGTATAGCTATGAAAGATCCACATATGTATGTATGTATGTATAAAGCATATATATATTTAATATATGTCTAAATTTGAAAACTCTTTCTTTTTTTGTCCTAGAGATCAAACCCAAGGCCTCCTGATACTAGATAAATTTTCTACCACTGAGCTACATCCCATTCCTAAATTTGAAAAATTTTTTTTGCTTAACCTATTATACAACAAATAAACCACACAAGAAAGACTGATAGCAGGAAAGAGACTATCTTTTAAAAAAATCTTTGCATATAAATTGGTAAGAAAATGCACCTACTAATATTTTACAGATTTAATTTGCTAATGTTATCATTCATTCCAACTGAAGCACTATAATAGCATTCATCTACAAAACAACTCTCATGATTTAAAAAGAAAACAAAAAAACATTTAGCCTCTAAATGAAAGCAGGTTACTGTCTCTAAGCAGAGTCTTTGCCAGAAATCAATTCTTCACATGGCCTGGGGAGATGCAGAGAACAGTCTTTAAAAGATTTATGGGAAGGCACAGACAATATATAACAGAAAATTTCTTTCAAAGCAGAAGTCTCTTAATCTGATAGCTTACTTGAAAAATATCCAAGGAAAACCTAATGTGTTCCTCAGAAATGTTTATTTGGGCTTGCAAATTAACAGTTACATATTAATTTCATTTTTAGTGTGTGATTTGCAATCTCATTTTCAGTACAAGCTTTTATTTGTGGTTGAACGTCAATCGTTTAGCTTCTAGATTCTGGGAAACTAATGTTTCTGTTACCAATATTGCAATCAATTTTGCAGGAAATTTAATATTTTTTTATGAAAAGAAGTCAAATCTGGGACTGGAACAGTGGCTCAGAGGTTATGGGGCATGCCTGGCATGAGTATGAGAGTTCAAACCCCAGCATCACATACACGATGAAGTCTCAGAGCAAAAAAAAGCCACATGAAAAACTAAATAAAATTGATCCTCTCTTTCTTACCGTCCCTATCAAAGAAAAAAAAAGTTGAATCTGGCATAATGACCAAGTTTATTTTTAATTAGGCAATGCTCAACTCTCGCATCTTGATCCTGGGCAGACTAGTCTACCATTTGAGGGAGAAATGTAGTGTTATTTTCAGCTGTTTTCTCTGGGCAGACACACACTCATCCTAATGGGCCAGTATCACAAAGACTGCTTGGTACCTACTCAACATGTATCCTCTTCTTCCTGTTTAGCAATAAAATTCCAAAAACAAGGGTGGGTATACACCCAAGTTTTCCCAATGAGATCTAGATGGAAGTATTGCTTGGAATCTCACACAATGGAGTGTGACTCTGCCTTTTCTGCTCACATGGGGTCCGGAATGAGTTTCTGATGGTTGGAGTTTCAACAGCTATTTTAGAACATGATATGACCTGAGGGTGATAGGGACAAGCTAAAAAGAGGGACGTGAACACATCGTAGATCTGCCATATTAGCGTTGAACTTTCTACTGAAGGTTTAATTTCAGAGAGAAATAAATGTTTATCAGGCTTAAGCCAATGATATTTTCAATTTTTCTATTATATTCAGTTACATTTACTCCTAGTCATTGGGTTATAAAGGACATTTAGAAAACAAACTATATATATATTTTTTTTTCTGAGTTTGGAACAACTGAATTCAATTGGCATATGCATGCCAATTGAAATGCTCCCCTGGGATGATCTGAAAGTCATGGCTATGAGATATTTATGCAGCCCTGAAAGGGAAATCCCTTACTTTCCCCTAACTTTTGAAACAACTCAACACACAGGACTAATACAGTAAAACATGGTGGTGGTGAGGAGTGGGAGGGAGAAGGCTAGGTGGCAGCTCAGAGGACTTATTGACTTTGGCATTTACTTAGCCTTGTGATTAGTATTTAATTACCTAACCTCTCCTACCTCTGTTGTCTTTGCTGTAAAACTGAGACAAAAGTCAAACTATGAAAGCACTTTGTGAACTTTAAATCACTTTACAAAGTGAAGGTCTATCTATTCAAGAATGAATGCATTTAATAATTCTACTTCATGATCACTGTTAAGAGAAATGCCTTCTGAGGGCATCTGTATCTCTACATCGTTGGTGCAGAACGTCCCTACCCTTTCACCAGGTAGGAATCTGTCAGCAGGGAAGCAAGATGTAGCAAAATGTGCCCTCCATGTGCCTAAGCATTCAGTCAATGCATTTCAGACAAACATGCTATAGTACTTGCAGCCAATAATGATCAGCACCCTTAATAGCAGCAGGGGCTATGTATTCTTATTACTTACCACAGTGTCCTGCATTCAGGGAATAACAGAAGCAGTAAATAAAATATATGCAAATGATAGATCAAGAAGAAATTGGAATTTGAATCAGAGAGAATCATTTGTTCACTCTCTTCAAATTAAGAATTTCAGGACCATGCTTTGCCTTAGAAACCTATGTAAAGTCTATCTCTATGTTTTGTCCTGAAGACTCTCCTTTCCATTCCATTCCATTCCATTGACACTTCTAAAGTTCTGACGGGAATACAAAAGAGATTCCTATGTAATACCAAAGGCAGTGTGAGAATACCTTAAAAGTTAAAGAAGCACAAAAGAGAAAATGATTACAGAGGCACATTCAGAAACACATCTTCTCATAATAATAAAAAAGGAAATAATCTTCTGCAACAGCGACCAATTATTGACATGAAAATCATGCTGTGTTTGGAACAACTGACTTCTATGAGCCCCCACAACTTCCAATAGAAAGGAGAATCCAGGGCCTGGAGTGGTGGCTCTGCGGTTATAGTGCTTGCCTGGCATGCGTGAGGATGCAGGTTCGAACCCCAGCACCACGTACACAACAAAGTGTCGGAGCAACGAAGGCCACATGAAAAACTAATAAAATTGATTATCTTAAAAAAAGAAAAAGAAAGGAGAATCCAACTTTCCTTATTCCTTTAGCACCCAGGCCATCAGAAAGACCACTGCAGAATGTCCAAAGGCTACCAGTTGATTGAATGGAAAGAAAAAAATAATGGCCCCAATTTTCTTCATCAGGGCTTTAATCTAGTATCATATCACACATCTTCAGATTTTGTTAAAAAATGTAAAAACAGACACTCTATTTCCATAAGGATGAGAGAGAAGATCACTCTCCAGGTAAAGGTGTGACCATGCACCAGTGTGAACATTTGATGGATAATGTTCTTCCCTGGAAGCTAGAAACACCTCTGCCTATCTATTCCCAGTCTTCTGGCCATCTAAAGCTTGGGGTTTTGGCAAGATAGCACATTCCCAACCAGAGGATCATATTTCTGGAATAATGAAGAAAGCTGATTTTTTTTCCATAGGAAGCTTCATGCTATGCTTGTTTAACAGATATTTAGCAAAGCAGAAAAGGAATGTAAGACTCATCTTTTGATGTGAAATGCTTAGGACACAGAGAGCTTGATATTCATAGTAGGGCCAATCCAAAATGCATTTTAGGAAAAGCAATTTCTAAATATATGGCAAGGTTGTTATAAACAAGTATACCGCAGAAAGAACAAGTGCATGAGCATCCCATTAATTTTGTGAAATATTTTCATGTAATTAAGTTCAAGATGCTAAACTTTCCCCCCAGGTTGTTGACTACAGAATTCACTGCTGTAGTCCTTGAACTCTCTGATGAGTTCTAGGGGCTGGTGTCCACACACACCCACATACAGTGTCTATACTGCAGTTTACTCACTCAAATTACATGTGGTAATAGTGAGTGTCCACTCACATCCTCCCCATCAAATTATACAATTTTGATACCAAATATGAAGCTGTTATCCTCTTTCTTTAATCAATCATATGTTCTGAGAGATAACTGCTGATTGCATACAGATAAGGAAATTATATATCTCAAGATTTTACATAAGAACAAAGAGTCTGAAGCAGGAGGGGTAATTGTGCGCTAGCAGATATATATCTATATATATGCTTATGTGTTGATCTATCTGTGATTACATTTGTGTAGATTTGTGTGGGCAGTTTCAAATAGAAAAGGTCTGAAAAACTAATTTTTTTCAGGGAAAGTAAGTAATCATCTAAAAAACATCCCTGTGTTTTAAAATTTCATATAAAGGCCAAATGTTGCCATTCTGCATGCACAGGGGAATTTGAAGATGAATTTTATTTCCATGATAAAATGTGTAAGTTTCATTTCTGAACCCAAACTTACCATTTTCAAACTAACTTGACAATAAAACACGCCTATCTAATCTCGATGTAAAAATTCATATTCAAGCACTCCTGGCACTGTTTTAAATGGTAGTCATCTATCAGGTTTCTCTAAATAAGAACGTCCATCAAAGGCTTGGAACAGTTACAGTAAAGACAAGTAGGTTTCCAGGTTAGTCAGGGACAGGGTCCAACTGACCTTCATATGCACCTTCTTACAACCCAACCAAACCGAGAAAAGAAAAAGAGTGAAGAGGAAGTTCAGTTAACACAAACGTAGGAGAAATCTCTGCTTGTTAGATGACAGATGGATCCAGACCCAAGAAAGACACCAGACTCGAGTTGGCAATTCCACCTTCCAAGACAGGATGTAGTATTTGGAAGGGGAGAGCCGAAGACAGAGTAGGTCTTGAAGCACCCACTGTATATTTGACTCATTACCCATTTCACTGGTTTGGATAAGCATTCTCAGAAACCCCATGAAGATCTAGCCAAACCAAACAGAGGAGCTGGCTTATGGCAAGTTTTTCCCTAATGCAGCAGGCTTCTTTGGTTGAGAGACCAATGAGTGGCCTTAAGAATAAGGGCCTCGTGAAGACTCAGCATGGGAGGGAAGGAGCCTGCAAAATTGAGCTTCCTGCTCTGTGCAACTCCTTCCATGAACAGAGAGCATTTATCAGTGGTTAATGCATCTCTTAAAGGCAAAAACCTTTAAAATTTCATAAACATGATAAAAACCCCATAAATTAAAATAAGATTCAATAGATGGATAAAACAATAGATGCCGTTATCCTGAACAAAATTAAAAGGGAGGTGAAATGCTGAAAAAATGTTGCCACATAATTGGTAGCTGAGGCTTATTATTCTTAAGATTTAAAGAGTATTTGCAAATCAGTTAGAACCACCACCAAATGAAAAATGGATAATAATTCTGAAATATTTTCATAAGTATTTCAAAACAAAAAGGGATATATGGTAATAATATTTGGGGGGAAATGTTCAACCCCACTAACAGGGAAATTAGGGAAATGCAATTTAAAATAGAATGCTACTTCTTACGTATAAAATTGGAGGGTGTTTAAATGATACTAGCCTGCACCCTGGGTACTGACACAGCCACTGCATGTGGGAATGCCATTTGGTGTCATTTTTTGAGAGCAACTTGGCATATGTATCAAAGACCTTAAAAATAGGCTTATTTTTTGATATAATAACACTACTTCAAAAATTTACATTGATGAAATGATTTGAGACATGGGCAAAGATTTAAACAAACACTATTGTTTGTAACAGTCTAAATATATATAATATTAGATCATTACATGATAAAAACAAAGGCATATTCTACAGTAGAAAAGTGGGTGACCATAAAAATAGTGATACAATAGAAGTGTATTTCTTATGCTTCAAAATATGGTGGAATGGAAAACTCCAAGAGAACACACAATCTGATTCCTTTCTGTGTGAATATTTATGCATGATGTATGCACATGTATGAAAACATGCCTGTTACCTGAACTGCAGAAAGTCATTCATTCCTCCAAAATATTATAGTATAATTTATGGGACTTTTTCCTGATTATTTTATTTCCTTCAATAAATTTATTATCAGTAAAATAAAATATATTCTAAAAGAGAAAAGAAAAAAGAATCAAAGAAACTCCAACAAGATCCAGAGTGCTGGGTGCAGCGGTGCATGTCTATAACCCTAGCTACATGGAAGGCTGAGTCAGGAGTATCTCTTGAGCCTGAGTTTGAGGCCAGCCTGTCTACACAATAAGAATTCATTTTCTTTGAGAGAGGAGGGGCAGCAGGATCCAGATATTGAAACATAAGAATTGTGTTTTGATACATCCAGAAAAATTATTTAAAATATAATTTAAAAATGGCATGCATGGATAGTAATATTAAATAGAATGTATTCATGTCTAAATTTGAAAAAAAATGTATGCAGAACTTCATTTCTAAAATTCTATGGCTTTATTGATGGACTTGAAAGGAACTTCTATAATGGACTTACCATACTTTGGAATTGGTAGAACTATCATAAAAATGTAATATTCTCCAATTAGTTCACTATTTTCTATATTGAAAGTAAAATCCTTACTTATTTCATTTGAAATGTGTAAAAATTATTTAAAATTTCACATTAAGTAATACATGGGTAAGACTGATCAAAAAAGAGTAAGAGAAAAGGAGAATTTGCAGTACCAGACATCTAAATATGTTGCAAAGTCACAACAATTAAGTTATTTTGGCTAAGCTGAAAATTAAGATAATATGAAATACAAAGCCAAGAGGAGACCAAACACCCACAGATATTTACCATTCAGTTAAACTGAGAAAGGATGAACGGCTATTCAGCAAACAGTGCTGGGGAAATTGATGATCTGCCTATTAAAACTAAAGTTAGATATCTTTGTCATACTATGCCACAAAACAAGTTTCAGATCAGGGAAACTATTAAAAGGAAAACTCTTTTTCCAATATGGGAAATAAGGAATGCATTCGAACAATGTAAGCAAATATAGAATCTTAAGAACAAAGATTGTTAAATTTGAGCATATAAAAATTAAGATCATCCATCTAATGACTGTCATAAATAAAAGTAAAATACAATGAACTGGAAAAACCCCTTTGCAGCATATACAAAAAGGATTACTGGCCTTACTACATAAAGAGTTTTTACAAATCATTATGAACAAACAAACACAATTGTAATGGCAAAAAGGCAAAAATCATGACCTCATAATAAAGGAAAAAAAATACAAATGCCCAGTAAATTTAGTAGCAAATATTCCTCCTGAAAAAAATGAATTTTCTAAAATGATACCTTTAGCAACCCTATCAAATTGGCCAAATAATTTTAAACAATAGTTCATTTTATGATAAACATATAGCAAACTTACTGCTTTGATACTTTGCTAGAGAGAATGTAAATTTATACAACTCACCAAGGGAGAAATGGGTGATATGTTTCAGGCAATGAAAAATGTTCAAATATTTCAATGCAGGAGTTCAGGAATTTAGAAATATTTTTTGAAGAAGTAATCAGAGAGGACTAAAAATATGTATGGTTCCCTGTAACTTAAGAAAGAAACCTAAGTGTCCAACAGTGGTGATTGGTAAAATCAATTGTGGCACGTGCATGCAAATGGAATAGCGTGCAGCTAAGGCGGAACACTGTAATAATGATCTAACATATGAAAATGCAGGCTACGAAGCTGCAAGGTACCAACCTGCTTAAGGTTGTGTATGCATATGCGTACTGGACAAAGGTGCACCATGTGTGATATTTTAAGGTTGATAAGACTCTAAGGTATTACTTTCTTTTCCTCCTGTTTGTTTCATTCATTCCTCCAACATTGCCTCGCCAATACATGTCAGGCTTTTCTGTGTGTTTCATATCGTCTTCAACTACGTATTTCTTTGTAGTTGGAGAAAGAGATACATTTTGTTGAAGTTCATCATGCAAAACTGCCTTCTTCCAGCTGCTAACAATGTATTTATAAAACGAGCAAAATTCAGGAGGACATGCACTTTGTACTGAAATGAACTAACGTCAAAAAGAATTGGGGAAAATAGTCAGATCACTTCACTGCAACATTTTGCAAGCCATACTCACCTGTCCCAACTTGGATACAGTCAGTGCGAATGAACGTAGGTAAAGTCTTAAAGGTCCTTTCTAACAGGATCCCCAAAAAGGACCATTTAAGGAACCTGACATCTTGCTAAGCATTTAAAATCCATTATTCCATTGGGGCCCCATAAAAACACTAGGGTAGTGATGGCTCTGATTTTGCGGACAGGGGCGCTTGGCTTGGGCAGGTTATGCCTTCCCGAAGCCCGCGTTAGCGTCGGGCAGGCAGCGGTGGACGGGAAGGGCCCCGGGTTCGCAGGCCAGGGCGGGGAGGGGCGGGCGCCTTACCGCGGCTTGCTGGAAGGCGCCCTTGGTGTAGGTGCCGCCACCGCGGTAGGTGATGGCCGGGATCTCGCGGCTGAGCAGCGCGCACTTGTGCTGGTGCGCGCGGCTGGAGGAGATGTAATCGACGCGCGGCACCACGTTGTTCTTGGACGAGAAGGTCACGATGGCCACGCGCGTGGCCGTGGACACCACGGGGAAGTCGGACAACAGCTTACGGACGAACTTGAGCTCGCTGAGGAAGTTGGCTTGGCCCACGCTGGACGACTCGTCCACCAAGAAGACCAGCTCCAGGCGCTCGCTGAGCTCCCGCAGCCGCCGCACGCGCCGCCGGAACGCCTGGCCCAGCCGCTCCACTTTGCTCTCCGCCGCCTCCTCGCCGGTAGCGGGCGGCGCGGCCAGGCGCCCCGGGGCCCCGGGTGCGGTCTCGGGGAAGAGGCGGAAGCTGAAATTGCGCGACGGGGGCATCTGCTGAAAGGTCGCCCAGCCCGAAACTAGCGCCAGACCCCAGCAACAAAAGGCCAGGCGCGGCCACATTGCGCCGGCGGCGACGGAGCGACCGTTCCGGAGCGCAGGCGGCGGGCCAGGCGGGGAGAGGCGCCCGGCGGCCGGGCTCGCAGAGGAGCGTGCGCCAAGCGGGGCGCGGGGCAGCGGCCGAGAGCCTCAGCGCGCTTTCATCTGACACTGGGGACAAAATCCAGACTCCTCCTGCAGCTTGGGGATCGGGAGGGAACGGCGAGCTCTCTACCCCTCTGGCTCTCCTTTTCTCTTCCCTCTCTCCTCCTCCTCCTCTCGTTCTCTCTCTCTCCCTGAAGCCTATAAAATGTTTGAAGGAAAGGGGGCAGTCAAGAAAAATCTCCCGTTTCCCTCCTTCTCTAGCCTTCTCCCTCCTCTCTCCCGCTCTCTCTCTCTCTCCTGTCTCTATCTCTGCCTCTATCTCTCTCCTCCCCCTCTCATTCTCCTCCGGGGTCCAGCCAAAGGCACAAGATTTCAGTGACACCAGAACCCCGCGTCTGTCAGGCTGTCAACATTCCCGCAGCATGCGCACCAGTGCCGAAGCCCTGATTGATCCCATATGTCTGGCAAGAGCTGCAGAGGAATTCACTGGAGATGGATCCAGATACCGAGAGTGCCGCAGTAATTGGAAACACTTTGTAGAAGAAAACACACACACACACACACACACACACACACGCACGCACGCACGCATGGAATGGCCAGGCACTTGAAAGCATCCTTTGAAAATTGTGTGCTCACCTTTTGTGTTTCTTTCCCACCCTTCCCGCCCCCATGAAGCCCTGGCCTAGGAGATGTTTGTATGACTTTCCTGACGAGAACCTCTGATCGGTGCTGTGTGAGAGCGTGCAGACTCTTGAGCACCTTCTCAGATCACATCTTATAGGGGTGTCCATCCTTAGGCACCCAACAGGGAGAGTTTGTCAGGCTGCCTCATCCATTTGTTTTTTCCTTCATTTCATAAATATTTTTAACTGCCCAATGTGTGCCAGAATCTATGCCATGCACCCAAAATATGAAGATATACAAAAATTGACAGGGATTCTGTCCTCAAGGAGCTAAAAAGGTAACAAGTGATGTGACCAGATAGCCACACACACAAAAATGTGTATACTACAACTTAAATCACCAACTGTCTATCTACCTAGAGAGTCTAGGTAGATAGACTTGACCTTGGCCAAGACCAGGAAAATCTTCTCTGAGGGTGTGAAGTCTGTGCTAAAATCTGAAGTATGGGTAGGATTTCCTTTTCTCCCACCTCCCTTTTCTTGATCAACAAGTGAGATCCACCTGACTTTGAATAGTAATTGGCATATATCTACTTTCAAAAACCTGGATGGTTTTTCCAAAGCAAGACCCCAAAGGAATGCACCTGTAAAGATGGCCCAGGTTGCATGAGAAGGGGGACCCATGGTTGAAAGATTCCAGCTAGGAGTCAGATTGTGTGTAAATATGCCTGTGCAGTTACATAAACCACCAGAACAGAAGCATCTCCCACCCCTTGCACACTTTTCTACATCTATTTCATGATGGAATTCAGTGAACCTTAAAGTTCCTTCTGTCTCTAATTGTGAATGGTTTAACTCCCATTTTATTTAATGAAATATCTTCAGTGAAAAATATCACAGTGTACAGGTCAAAATGTTAGGGCTCTGGCGTCGGTTTGGCTAAGGGAAATCTTGATTCTGCCTTTTATCAGTTGTATGACCTTAACATCAATTTGTTCATTTGGAAAATGGAGTAATAGTAGCATATTAAGGCTTAGTTTAAGGATTAAGTCATTAAAAAACAAAACAAAACAAAACAAAAACCCTTTTAGGCCAGTTCTTAGAACACAGGATGTACTCCATAAATGTTGCTTGCTATTATTGCCAATTTTAATCATGAGTATTCTCTTAATCTTTGTTTTTCTAACAATATTTATCGACCATCTATTATGTGCCAGCGTGTTATACTGAGTACTGAAAGGTAATTAAAAATCTGCTTCAGTCATTCAGAAGTCCAAAGTTTATCAGAAGAGAACATAGATCTGCTAACAGTTTCGAAGGAGTGGGATGGTATTAAGATGGAGAAGAGCAAGGATAAGAAAGATCTAAATCTTCCTGGGAAAGAATAAGATCTCATGTGAGTTGGGGCTTTTAAAAAAAAGGAAATATTTTTTACAAATTGTATTCACTCTGTACTATTTAAAATATAGCATTAAGAACAAGCATTTCAGGACCCTGTGCATGAGGTGGCATGGCAACTGCTATGTGTTCTAGCTCATGTATTTATTCCCCACAAAAACACAGAAAGATAGATGATTGCCTTCAGTTACAAGCAATAGGCAGCTAACCTCTCCTCCTTTAAACACAAAGAGATTTCTTGGCTCACACAACAAAACTGGGGAAAGGACAGAGGGTTGCAGCCAATCTCAAAAAAGCCTTCTCTCACTTCTCCTCTCTGCATGCTACATTTAGTCTTTCCTTCAGATTTATGACCTAAGAAACATTCCTCCCCATAAGCTCAAGTCAAAAAAAAAATCAAGAAAATTCACCACCACCACTATCCTAAAAGACTGCTCCAATGCAGTCCTGTGCCAATCCCTTACCCCAGCACTGTGGTTGCAAGGATGGACCCGTATAATTGTCCTGACTTAGGTCATGTGCTTGCTGTGGCAGGTACTCCTAGTAACCTACTCTCCCCTTCTTAAAAGGCAGTGACCTCTCTGAGTTTCAGTAGGACACAACAGGTACCTAGAATACAGAGCACATTCTCCAGTTACACCTGCAGCTGGATATAATCACAATAACTAGATTTTAAGCTAGCTTTGAGTGACAGCCTCCAAAGAAACTCTTTAAAAGACAGGTGTTATATTTTATCTGTTGTCTCTCCCTCTCATCCTTTATTCCACCTTTCTAGAACATGACTATGGTGGCAGAATTCTAGTGGCCATCTTGGACTGGGAGAATGATGGGCACACTCTAGGGAGGGTTGTATAGCCAAGGTCCCTGTAGACTTCATGGATTAGAACCATCATAATCATCATGGTTTACCTATCTGCTCCTTTTGTATTGTTTTCCTTTCACAACTAGCTTAACCTAATCCTGACTAACATACCTGAACCTGTCACCTTGGAGGCTACCCTCACAATATATGCTTTCACGAAGGAAGTGGCAGAGAAAAGAGGACATAGAGAATTGTACTCTGGCTCTTAAAGATGTTTCTCAAAATTGAAAAGATTATTTCTGCTCCATTTCATTGGCCAAAGCAAGTCACATGGCCATAACTAACTCCAAAAGTAGAATGGAAGGACATTCCTTCCATATTTCCAGAGAGCAATGAGCTAGCAATATTTGTTGAACAGCACAAATAATTTCCATACTGAGTCACATGACAATAAGAATATAATTAAGTACAAAAAAAGCAAAGTAGAAACTCTGGGAAGCAGGACTTTCTAATCTTTATTTTGACAAGTGTATCTGATGCCTGCCCTATATTTATATAACCCTGGTGAAGTATGTAGCAGTGCCTAATTCTAACAAGAGTTTATAATTGAGCAACTGTGGGTATTAGATTAAATCCTTCTTTTTCTACATTTTATAATCCCAACCCTTCTTGGAATCCTTGACTTTTTTGGCACCAAACACTCAATTGTATAAAAATACTGTCACCTAATTTTAAAATAAAATACAATGTGTCATGCAGTAATACACATATCTCTTCATGGTCATATTGAATAGCGCTATCTATCAACTGTTTCAGCAAATACCTTATCTTCAATATTCAAAGTGATTTAAATAATTATAAATGTAACATGAA